>JAKUCV010002354.1:32249-50748 GCA_028386065.3 Turnera subulata
CGGTCCCCGAATTTAATGCTAACCTTCTTGGTTGAAAAGATGAGAGTAAAATTCTAATTTATAAGAATATGGTTTGTGGTCAAATAGCAAACAAAAGCACATAGAGAAAAGTTACTAAAGCCTAGACATAATACTAAGAAACCTATATTCAAGATAAAAGTCTGACGGAAACAAGAACTTATGAACTCGGCTGATTCTATGACGATAGCAACATAGCATTCTAAAAATTCCGTAAAAATCAATTAACGAAAATCGGGGCGTTACATGGTCAGTGCGTTGCATAGTCGATGGGGTGGACATTTGCATAGTTCGCATTGTTCTTTGTGACTATATTTGTTCTGTGTCCTGAACATGACTCGTATGCCATAATGATGTGCTCTTGACTGTTAAGTATCTGCTATGTTCATCATGGGTTATGTGTCGGTGAGATTATGGAGAATCTCATCCCTCACCTGCCCCATCGGTAGGCTACATTGTTCTTTGTGCAGGAATGCATCATGGCAGGTTGCGGCATCCCCTCAGATAGGACTCGGATCCATAAGTTTGCATCGGGCTTTGCATATATTGATATTGAGTTTATAAATGCTTCCGCTGTGCTGTTGATGTAGATCTAGATACCCGAGGTCAGGTGATTATTATTACTTTGGGCCTATGGGCCGATTTTCTGTTGTATTACACAGTTTGTGCCACGTGTCAGCACTGCGGTTCGGTAAATACTGTATGTTGGGTAAATTTTGGTCGGGGTGTTTCATTTTGGTTGCGGAGCGGGCGATAGGTCCTTGGGTGTCTAATGTGCTTGTTTGTTGTGCATAGCTTGCTCCACATGATTATCATAATTGCATGCATATTCATATGGTTAGTGCATAATGGATCCAGTCGAGGGATGCCAGCCTACTGCAAAACATTTGCATGTGAGTATTCTTTCTCATAAATACAGTTGGACGACAAGTTACCCGTATTTCGGTATTTTACAATATTGTTGTTTTGTTGATCTCGAGTTTTGGAAAGATAAGTTTTTAAAGGATGAGTTCTGACAAAGTGACATTTACATAGGCTGTAGGTTAAATATGTTTATAAGATGTAACCGTTGTTTTTGGAAAGTTTTACGATTTTGATGATGAAACATTATTAAAGATTTTAATATAAAGTTCAAACATGGTCGTTGTCCGGGAAGAACAGTGAGATAAAGGGACCTTGAGAAGGTAAAGAAGTCTGCCTTGTTGTACTCGCGCATCGGAAGTTTCGACAAAACAAGTAAGATTTGATTTTGGGTTTTGGTTGTTATATCTTTAAGTGATGGTATGATATTATATGACCTTGAGGAAGTTGGAAATGATGATATTTGAGTACTGTTTTGATTATGACGTGATAAAGTGATAACTTTTGGGTACTGCTTTGTTTATGACATGATAAGTTGAAATTTGAGGATTCAGACTAATATTCATGAAAATTCTTTGGAGTTAGAGATGACTAAAACTTAAATGAGTTCAACTATTTGATGATTTTGAGGAACTATTCAGATAGAGTGGTACATTGAAGTTATGATCTTTGTCAACTTCGGGGAATTTAGAAGGAATGGATAAATATTCTTGGAGAATTCTATGATTTGGAGGTGAATCAATTCTCTTATTAAGAAATGGGTTGATGATTTGATGATTTTTGGATACTAAAGTTGTCTGTGATGTGATAACTTGATTTGAGGATTGGATTAGTGTTCATGGAATTCTTGATGTCAGAGGTGATTTGATTTTTGAAAAAAAAAAGAGGGTTCGTGATTTGATGATTCTGGTGATTCAATGTTTTAAAAAAAAAAGATTTTGATGATTTGATGATTTGAGGTATTGTTTAAAGAGTTATGATCTTTGCTAGTTTCGGTGGATTTAGAAGAGAAATATTATTTAATGGATGATTATGTTAGTAATAAATTTTGGAGTATTGATCGGCATGTTTTGGGAGAAGTAATCAAAAAATATATATTGTTTGACGGATAATTATGTAATAAATTTTGAGGTAATGATCGACATGGTTCGGGGGTTATAATTTGGAAAATTTATTTGGAGAATTTAATTATAATTGATGGGAGATAATTTGGAGTTTACAGATTTGATGAATTGTGGAAGGAATGATGATAATGATAACTATGTATTGAGGTTTCTGGGATTGGTGGATTATGGTGTGAATTTCGAGGATGAAATTCCTTTAAGGAGGGTAGAATGTAACGACCTTGATAAAATTTTCGTGATTTTTACCAAGTTGTTTTGACTTTTACGGTGGTTAATAAAATTTTATCGCGATTAATCAGGGATTTTACAAACCCGAGTCATTTTTTTTTCATCATTTTCATTATTACTTTGACAACTCTCAAAATTATTATTATTATTACCATTAGTAATTTTATTCTCCTAATCAACATTAGTAGTAATAATACTATTATTTTGCTATGATATTTTTGATACAATAACTTACTGATTATAATTTAAAAAGAAATTTCATCTTTTATTTCTATGATATTTAATAAATCAATCTTTGTAAATTTATTTTGAATTTTATAAAAGAGTAATTATTAAACCATGTTTATATTTTACAAGGATTAAGTTAAAATATTAAACACAAGGTTTGTTGTAACAACCCATGTAATTTTGCATTTTTACCAGTACCGTAAATAATTTTTATACAGTAATTTACCATTAAAATTAATCTTGGGTAATTAATTTATGGTAAATCGAGCACTGGATTCTGAAACCGCGCCTTGTCCCACGTTCGGGATTTTTCTGCGGATTTTAC
Source organism: Turnera subulata (assembly GCA_028386065.3). NCBI lineage: Eukaryota > Viridiplantae > Streptophyta > Magnoliopsida > Malpighiales > Passifloraceae > Turnera > Turnera subulata. Next base: position 35,034 of record JAKUCV010002354.1, read on the forward strand.
GGACCCAAGTTGGAATTTTTCGGGTCCAGGAATCTTCAAAAAAGTCGGGTTTATCCTCGAGTTTACAGACCAGAAATAAAGGTAAGGGGGTATATTGGATATTTTCTGGTCCAGGCGGGTCACACCTCACATGCTGCATAGTAACTGTATGATTGAGTTTTTGCAGCCGCCTTCTCCTGTAACGCTTGTGACTGCTTGCTTTTCCCTGTGACACCTGTGAGCTGCCTGTTTAACCCGTGCCTTATACCATGTTTTTCTTGCCTATATAACTGTGCTTACATTCTGCTAGCAGTACACACACCATACCATCTCCTTCTTCTTCCTGCTGCCTGCAAAACCATAGCCAGCTCTTTCTTCATTTCTTGCAACACACAGTGCAACCAAACCTAGTGTAAGAAAAAAAAAACAACCACACACAAGCAACCAAAACCACGTCGTTTTGGAGACCCCCATACCCATCTCCTCTTCTTTTTCCTTCGTGAACCGAGGCACACCACCCGAGAACACCACCACCGTCGCCTCCTTCTACCTTGCTGTCGTCGCTGCCACCACCACCCGACATCGTCACCATCACCTGCAACCACTATCAACCTCATCAGCCGCCATCGCCGCCATCTCTTCCCCTTCCCTTGCTTCTCCTCCTCCTCCCCCTCGTCGCTGTCGCGCCCAACCAGCAGCGCAGCCGGCCGGACGAGACAACCCGGCAAACGACCTGCCTACCTCCCTGCTCTTCCTCCCTCGACCGCCGCCACCAGCTCCCCTCCTCTTTACCGCGCCGCTCCTCAACGCCTCGCTCAGCCATTCACCCGCCGACGACGCCGAGCCACGACAGTAGTGATTTGTGCCTCCTCGTCGCCTGCTCGCACCGCCACCCTTCACCGGCAGCCAGCGCCACCTTCGTTCTCATCGCGTCGTGCCTCCACCTGCCGTCGTCCTCGCCTCGCTCTCTAGTGGTGAGTGACTCGCCGGATGCGGGTTGAATTGATGGCCGAGGAAGTCTATGGGTGGCCCTGAGAGTTTGGCCCAGACTTTAGACTGGGTTGAACTAGGGGACCTGCTCATAGACTTGTGAGTTGGCCAGATTCTTAAAAACATTAGAATACAAGAGATTTATTTAACGGGAAAATAATAGTAATAATGGTAACGATAAAAATGATAAAAATGAATGATAGTACTATACATTATATTTTCTAGAAAGTAAAAGGAATATAAGCATATATATAATTTTGGGAAATGTAGACAAGAAATATGTATATAAGTATTATAAAGTAAAATAAAGGATATAACCCGGGAATAGAAATTAATTATGGTATTACAACAATTACATGCATATCATCAGGTTGTGCATTTATGTGATTTTATGATACATCTAGGTGAAGAGAACGTGAACATGGGCTTGGAACCATGGAAGAAATTCACAAGGAATTTATCAGCCAAGGTGAAGTTGCATATACGTCATTCTACCCGTGATAGCCAGGATGGTTGGTCTTGGAACTACATAGGTTCCATTGCATCTTATGGTTATTGTTGTTGATATCTTTGTGATATTTGTTGATATTTGTTGTGAGGATGGATAACCCTTGATATGTGCCTGTAATGCTTTGTGTGCTTTGTTGTTTGATTGAATTGCTGAGATGGTCATTGTTGGTTATTTGACTGCTATAGCTGTTATGGTTGTTGGATTGTGTTATTGGTTCCTGTATATTGTGTTGAGATTGATGTTGAACTGTTGACTATGGATAATTGGGAAAGGATAATGGATATTGGAAATGGAAATTGGAAATTGAATTTGAGATGATGATTTAATTGTCACATGGAAAGTAGTGGTACGACCCGATGGTTCAAAAATTAATTTTGGGATGCTATGGTCGGTTACTTGGTATGGGGATGTTTATCCCGGTTTGGTTGGGTTGTTATACCCAGGTTGATATTTTTGGGACGTGGTCCAGGTATGGTTATTTTGGGTTGTTGAACCCGGTATGGTTATTTTGGGTTGTTGAACCCGGTATGGTTTGATATATTGGGACGAGGTCCCGGTATGGTAAGGTTTGGTTGTTCTCTTTGACCTAGCATTCGGAATTAATTAATAACCTGGTACGACCCTAGCTTGTCCAGTGACGGGGCCTAGAAGATAAAATTGGTAATAGTAATAATAAGATGTTCTTTGAGCCCTGGTTCAGACTTGATTAAGATGTGCTTTTGCTTTGATGGGCTGTGATGTGATATGTTCATTTGCATGATGTCTCATGATCATACCCTGGGAGGTTGTCAGTCCTCAGTTTAGTCGGTTGACCGTGGTCGGCGTAGGTTGCCGGTTTGCTGGTGTTAGTTGATGTCGTTGATCGTGAGTAGTCTATTGTTGTTGGCATCGGTTGCCAGTTGTCCTTTTTTTGTTGTCGGCTTCTTTTGATAATTGTCAGATGGGTTTCAATTATCATTTTTGATCGGATATTGAGATATGTTGGTTGTCGGTTGTGGTCGACAGTTGGGTGATTGTTATTTTTAAGGGTATGTTTGTGATGTTGAATGGGTATGGTCCGTGCTGGTTGCCGGCTACCCGATGAGCGAGGCTCACGTGATTTTGAGATTGTTTTGTTTGGGTACCGGGTTAGATGATCGGCAAGCACAGTAAAGGTATGTTATCATACGACGAGGAACCTCAGTTGAGTATAGTCTGTCAGGACTAGATTATGTGTTGTATAGTCTGTTGAGACTGGGTCGGTTACCTGACTTGTGGTTAAGTCAAGGTGTCCTTGTCGGGACTAGTGTATGGAACAGTCAGTATTAGATGGTCAGTGCGTTGCATAGTCGATGGGGTGGACATTTGCGTAGTCCGCATTGTTCTTTGTGTCTGTATTTGTTCTGTGTCTTGAACATGACTCGTATGCCATAATGATGTGCTCTTGACTGTTAAGTATCTGCTATGTTCATCATGGGTTATGTGTCGGTGAGATTATGGAGAATCTCATCCCTCACTTGCCCCATCGGCAGGCTACGTTGTTCTTTGTGCAGGAATGCATCATGGCAGGCTGCGACATCCCCTCAGACAGGACTCGGATCCATAAGTTTGCATCGGGCTTTGCATATATTGATATTGAGTTTATAAATTCTTCCGTTGTGCTGTTGATGTAGAGATACCCGAGGTCGGGTGATTGTTATTACTTTGGGCCAATGGGCAGATTTTCTGTTGTATTACACAGTTTGTGCCACGTGTCGGCACTGTGGTTCGGTAAATACTATATGTTGGGTAAATTTTGGTCGGGGTGTTTCAAGATAATATTTCCTTTATTTCTTTTTTCTTATCTCAAATATTTTGTTTATTTCTACTTTATTAAGTGTTAGGTTTTAAAAATAGTGAGATAATAGATGGATAGCAAACAATCATGCCAATTATTATAGGTTTTCTTAATTGTTTTTTTAGTAACTTATAGTATGTCCTTGATCAATGATAATTTTTTATTTAAGAAAATTTATTTTTCATTATTATTAAAATGATATTATTATCTCACAAAAATTTTAAGTCTAAGCAGCTTTTAAATAGGAAGAAAACAAAAAGGCAATGATAGGTGGAATGACAAGTGCCTGAAAATATATCAATTTTTCTGACCTAAAGTTCTTTACATTATATCTAATGATTATAAACTTATATGCATGTGGAAATATATTGTGAAAATATTTAAATTATAGCCTTCTGGCAAGTATATAAGACTTTTAAATGAACTTTTTAATATGCAAACCACTAATTTTTTTTGGCTTTTAGAAAAAGGAAAAAAACTACTTACAAAACAATTTTCATTAGTGTATCTTACGTTTTTCTCCAAATAAAATCAATAGAATTAAAAATTTTAACTGTTGTGTAAAAAAATTTATAAATTTAGGATTTACAAACTGTAGAGAGAAAAAAAAAAAAAGAATCCCCGAAGCAACACGAGGGTCTCCCCTAGTGATGCAAACGGAGGCAGGCTTAGAGGTTCGAGGAATGATGCACGCCAAGGCGACCATGGAGGATGCAATGGTGTCAAGCATGGAATTTGGATATATTCTAGCAAGCTCAAAGTTCATCATCATAAGCTTACTTTCAGAGTCAAGTCCAAAATTCGATCTCACAAGAAATTTAAGAAGAGATGGAGATTAAAGTTAAGAACGCGGAGAACTCGCGCGGAAATTCCTGGAGCGTTCAGTCTCAGAAATAAATTCATATCTCGAGTTTTACAATTTGGATTACTGAGATCTTAGACTCTCTGGAAAGATAAGACACAAATCTACAACTTTGATGTTGAGATCAGAAGCTGAATCTGCCTTTTTTGTTACTTAAAATGCACTTGAAGTCGACGGACAGATTCTGTCCGAAAATTCAGTTTTGTCTTTTTTTAATTTGGGTCAAGTCCATATAATTGGATTTAATTATTGTGGGCTTTAGTTAATTAGTTTGTTTTAATGTTGTTTGGGTTTATTTGAGTTCGATTCAATGTTGGATTCAATTAAAACCTAGTTGTCTTTGGGTTAGAGTAGGCGTCAAACTTGGAGACAAAGTCAAAATCCAATTTGTCTAGGATTTGGGAATTGATGCCGAAGGATTAGGGATTTAGTATAAATAGGAACCATTACTTTATGTTTTCGGCAGATATGTTGATTATTGAGAATAAAATTGCCCTTTGAGGTTTTCTTTGATTGTGGATTCAATAATGTTTATCGAGAATGGATTATCTTGGTTTTATATTAGGGTTTGAGTTTACTTATTAAGTTTCTTGCTTGTGGCGTTTATTCAACTCCTTGTGATTCTAATCCCTTTGTTGCCTATTCCTTAATTGAGTCTAGGAGGTGAAGAATAGAATTGCTAAAACCTATTGTTGTGTATCTACTTCTTTGTTGTCTAATCCGGTGCAGAGATTAGGTGGTGAAGGAGACTTACACGGCGAATTTAATTGAGATTGACGATCGGGACAATCAGATAGTTACAGAGGTGGAACTGGTCGATTCCAGGGCTGTTGCCGTATCAGCTAGTAATCCATGAGTACACTGTACACTACTAGTACAAGTCTACTCCACGTTATTTCTACTTTAATTTAATCGTGGCCTTTCAATTCTTGTTCTTTGTTTAGTGTTTTCGATTTATAATAAAAAAAAGTGTCGAGTTACTGTTCATCGAGTACTGCTCATCGTTACTGTTCACCGACTACTGTTCATCGGTGTTACTGTTCACAAAAAAAAAGAAAAAAAAGTTGAAAATCGACTTGGATATTGTTGGAATTGTGGCCTTGAATTGCAAGATTATCAAGTGTTTCTTGCAGGAAATTGAATTGGTTGATTGAAATCAAGGAGAAGTTGGAATATTTGCTGAGGTGTAATCGAATTTTCCAGGGGAAAGAGTACTGTGATTAGTCGATTTTGTATATCAACTGATATACAAAATTTTTCTGCCGGATAATTTTTCTTTGTTGATTTCGATTTGAGCTGTTTATTGTGTTGGGCAATTGTTGTTTCATAATTGCTCAATTGTGCAAATAATCTTTCACATACATATCCTTGTACTTGTGTGTGACCAATCTTTCTTTCTTGGAGTCGAATTTTGCTTCTAGAATTGATATCTTATCTTTCTTCTTTAGGTTATCTTTGATTCCTTGAATAAATTGCTGCTGGTTTGGTTGTTTGATTTTGTTTTATTTGAACCTAACATATAAAACTGAAGCAGAATCAAGAGTGGTAAAAGGCTAAGTGTAACATCCATTGCCAAGAGTGAATAAACACGAGTGTAAACACGTGAGGAATTATTTTCTACTAACACTTTCTTGCAGGATAACATCATGGAATATTCGAGATACAGAGAGTTTGATAGACACATTAAACTCAGACTTCAAAAGACACCCGAAGCTCAAAAGGTTATCTTCTACACTAGATGTTGTGTAAAGGAAAAAGGTTGTAGCTTGAAAGTTGATGCGGGGAGATACACCAACATGGTGAGTACATATGTTGTGGAAACGCTAGGATTGGAGTGTATGAAGCATCCTAGACCTTATCAGCTAAAAAGGAAGAATGACATGAGAGAGATCACAGTAACAAAACAAGTCCTTGTTTCTTTTTCAACTGGGAGGTATTCTGACCAAGTGATGTGTGATGTTGTGCCTATGGTCGAGAACCATCTATTGCTCAGTAGACCCTGGCAATTTGATAGGAGAGTGGCTCCTGAGAGAGATAAGAGTAGGCACTCAATATACATGGGGGATCAGAATTTTTTCCTTCGGCCATTGTCTCCACAAGAAGTCAATGAAGATCAATTGCATGTTAAAAGTCAAGTGGAAGCATGGCAAAAAGAGAAAGAGGCCGTCCGAAGCATGGAGGCTAGGAATTCAACTCCTAAGCATTATGATGAAGCTGTTGCTAAATTTTTGAAGTCGTTCGAAGAACTTTGGATAAGAGAGGAAGAGAGGGAGGCTGAGAGCCTTGCAAAAGGAGAGCTAGAGAGGAAGGCTGAGAGCCTTGCAAAAGGAGAGGAGAGTTTAAAAGAAAATAAAAGAGAAGAAAAGGAAGAGGAAGTTGAGAGTGAGAGAAGAAAAGAAGTCTCAAAAGAAATAGTGTTAAAAGGCTCAAATGAGAGAGATGAGAGGGTTGATTATGAGGAAAAGAAAAGTTTGTTTGTACTCTTGTACAAGAAAGCTTGGTTCAAATCTAACCTTTATCCTCATCTATCTAGTTTTATTGTTGTTTCTTTGCAGAATTTTATGGTTGCTTACCCTAAGGAATGGAAGGAACAAATTAATGCTAGTTGCATATTGCTTGATCCGGGAGGAGAAGCTACGCGCGTCAAGCTTGATCCTCCACGCATAAAGCTTACTTTGCAAGGTGAGTATCATGTTCATATTACCTCTGATATTGCTGAATTTCCTCTTATTGATTTTCTAGGTATCGATTCGAGGGCGAATCGTTTTGAGGAGGGAGGGAATGATGCAAACGGAGGCAGGCTTAGAGGTTCGAGGAATGATGCACGCCAAGACGACCATGGAGGATGCAATGGTGTCAAGCATGGAATTTGGATCTATTCTAGCAAGCTCAAAGTTCATCATCATAAGATTACTTTCAGAGTCAAGTCCAAAATTCGATCTCACAAGAAATTTAAGAAGAGATGGAGATTAAAGTTAAGAACGCGGAGAACTCGTGCGGAAATTCCTGGAGCGCGCAGTCTCGGAAATAAATTCATATCTCGAGTTCTACAATTTGGATTGCTGCGATCTTAGACTCTCTGGAAAGATAAGACAAAAATCTACAACTTTGATGTGAGACAAGAAGCTGAATTGGCCTTTTGTGTTACTTAAAATGCACTTGAAGTCGACGGACAGATTCTATCCGAAAATTCAGTTTTGTCTTTTTTTAATTTGGGTCAAGTCCATGTAATTGGGTTCAATTATTGTGAGCTTTAGTTAATTAGTTTGTGTTAATGTTGTTTGGGTTTATTTGAGTTCGATTCAATGTTGGATTCAATTAAAACCTAGTTGTCTTTGGGTTAGAGTAGGCGTCAAACTTGGAGACAAAGTCAAAATCCAATTTGTCTAGGATTTGGGAATTGATGCCGAAGGATTAGGGATTTAGTATAAATAGGAACTATTACTTTATGTTTTCGGCAGATATATTGATTATTGAGAATAAAATTGCCCTTTGAGGTTTTTGATTGTGGATTCAATAATGTTTATCGAGAATGGATTCTCTTGGTTTTATATTAGGGTTTGAGTTTACTTATCAAGTTTCTTGCTTGTGGCGTTTATTCAACTCATTGTGATTCTAATCCCTTTGTTGCCTATTCCTTAATTAAGTCTAGGAGGTGAAGAATAGAATTGCTAAAACCTATTGTTGTGTATCTACTTCTTTGTTGTCTAATCTGGTGCAAAGATTAGGAGGTGAAGGAGACTTACACGGCGAGTTTGATTGAGATTGACGATCGAGACAATCAGATAATTACAGAGGTGGAATTGGTGGATTCCAGGGCTGTTGCCGTATCAGCTAGTAATCCATGAGTACACTGTACACTACTAGTACAAGTCTACTACAGGTAAGGGTAAATAATAAAAAGTACGTAACAAAAGAAGACAGCCAAAGAAGTGTGTTTGGTTTGGTTCTGAAATGTTGTCTGATCAGCAAGTAGATATATGGCAGGAGCACCATAGTGTTTATTTGTCCTAATCAAGGTTGCTAAAATGGGCGAATTGGGTATTGGGCCAGATTACTACTACCACGGCGCAAGGTAGAATAATATTGGGTTTAAAAGACCGGCCCATCATTAACCATTTTAAACTCCTTGGGTTTTACATTTCCTCCACCCTCATCGGCAGAGTTCAGTAGTTCGATTGGATGATACTTTCGGATGATTGTTGGATGGCGTGGTCTATTATTTGGTAAATAAAGGTAAAAAAATAATTTGTCTTTTTTACCTTTTCTGATTTCCTGGCGATTTGTTCTTTTACAATTCGAATTCATGATTGAAACCCAAAAGTTATAATATATAATGGGGATGATGGCTGCGGATAAACAGCATCGATTAACATTGTTTTGAGGCATTACCCTTGCATTGATTTAACACCAGTAAGGTTTCATTCATTAGAGATCCTAGCAGCAACAAACAATAGACCAAATGAAATGATTTCAGGCAATATAACCTAGATGCGAAACCAATTAATTGAAAATGATTCGAAAAGGCCATTAAGCTTCATGGATTCTCAAAAACATGTACAAGGTTACATTACATTTACATCCATTAAGTATCCAAGCTGCACTAACCTATTCACTTAATTAAAAAGAATTCTACTAAATCAAAAATAATTCATGGAATTGTTAGCTTCAGAAGAATGTAATACGGTTTCCCTAATGCTGGTATTTCTTTTAGTTTTTTTGTTTTCTTCGTTTTAGTTTTGTCTGTTTAGTCTCGCTGTTTATGAGATTTTTAGTACCCTTTTTTGGGGTTTGGTTTTCTCCTTCAGGGAGCCCTTGTCACCTTCTTTGGGTGTTTTTTTGTTTTCTCGGGAATAAAATCATGGGAGCTAAAAGCTTTGGAGGAAGATTTGATTTGAAGAGTAGATCTTTATTTGTTGCTAGAATTTACCAACAAGGAGAAGATGTGGCACGAACCATACAAGTTATGATGCCCGTAGAGACGCTCATCGTCGGAGTAGTGTGCCTTTATAAATCCTCTTTTGAAGGAGATACATCTTGTTGTTGTGTAGTTTCATGTAGTAGGTTGAGATCAATTCTTATGTCAGATTTTTCTTCAGATCATTTGTATCTTCAATTATGTATTCTCAGATCTCTAGATCTGTTTATCTAATGAATGAAGGATGCTCTGTTTATCAAAAAAAAAAGTATCATAATGATGGCTTCTAAAGTATGTTTTATGATCATCTTTACTTTATGATACATCAGATATTAAATCAGGCACACATAAGGGAGAATATTAAGTTCTATTCCAACATAATCAAGCAATATAAATGCTAATTTTTATTTGTTTTTAAAGAAAAATACTTGGCCAGGAGGAAAAAGAAGCGATGCATCAGTGAACATGGTTTTATCAACCTCTGAAGTTGCAGCGCCTATAAAATATTTGAAAAGCCTTTCTAAACAATTGGCTTTGTATTTGGTTAAAAGACGCAGTGTGTCCTTTCACTTTTCCGATTTCACTGTTTGTGTCCCTTTTCTTTTTATTTCAAACATTATATCCCCAAACCTGTTGAAAATAGAGCAATGTTGTCCAAAATCCCTACAATTGCCGGTTGTCCAATCACAGCCCGCCACGTGTCTTGAGGGACCAGGCCCCATGTCCAGGTGGAAAATGTTTTAACTCCCCCTCCTTTTTTTCTGAAAATTGGGGTTTTTCATGGAGAAAAAGAAAAAAGAAATCATTTTTTTATTAATTAGCAAAGTTAGTGCTTTTAAATTTCTTATCCTTCTAATCATCCTATTTTATACTACCACCCATTTAAATATGCAAACCCAAAGCATCAACAACGTCTCTTTGCAGAGAACCACGATGGGACACACGTGCAAAAACGCTTTGTCCCAGCTAAACACTGTCTTAGGAAACCGAAACAATCAAAAACATGCAATCCCCGAAATCAAAGGACTAAAAAAAACACATAGGAGAAATCAACCGCCGACGGTGGACGACGCAGCCACGGCCAGAGGGCGCAGTGGCGTTGGACACCACCGCAGCAGCATCGGATCTCGTCAGTCACGCGAACAGATCGCGCCCCACGGCCCGCGCCGCCTGCCTCAGCCGGTGACAACGACCGATGAAGGTGTAGCCGCATAGAACGGCACGACGACGACGAACGTCGACCGCCTCTTCCGGCCGCGCTCCTCGAAACGCCCATCAGCCGCCACCCAGAGGCCCCTTCAACGATCCATTGCCGCCGTTTCGTGCAGAGGGATCCGCGCCGCCGCCGTGCATCCACCATCTGTGGTGTTATGGTGCAAGTCCCTACCTGCCTTGGTCGCTACCGTGTGCAGCAGACTTGAGCCTTGCCGCCGTCTGCAGCAACCCGTAACCTGTCCGCCGCCCTGTGCAGCACGATGGGGATGGGTAATGGCTTCTCGGGTTTTCCAAAAAAAAAACACAGATCCAGTTTTTGACGACCAGCAAACAAAAACGATGCATCAATCGATTAATTGAAGAACATGTTATCGCAGTAATAGTTTTCAACAAATCAATTGAGTACATAGATGACGAACCCAGTAGAAAAACAATTAAACATGGCATGCATCATTGATTCAGAAACAAAAGAAAAGAATGGCAGGGAAGGAAAGTCATTTTCCACCTGGACGAGGGGCCCGATCCCTCAAGACACGTGGCGGGCTGTGATTAGACAACCTGCAATTGTAGGGAATTTGGACGACATTGCTCTATTTTCAACAGGTTCGGGGATATAATGTTTGAAATAAAAAGAAGGGGGACACAAACATTGAAATCGGAAAAGTGAAAGGACACACTGCGTCTTTTAACCCTTTGTATTTTATCTGTTGCTCTGCAACAATAGAATACAATGGCCGCCTCTTCATCCTCTACGGTGTCAATCATATTTTTGATCCCTGTGTTTGCCGCTTTGAATATTTTTCATTTTTATGTTGCAAAAAGGACATTTTTCATCTTCGTGTTTATTTTTGGGAACAATTTTCATTATCCGTCAATTTTCCCACCCGAAAATGCTAACGTGTCACTATTTTTTTGACACATCAGCAAAGTGGTCCCACCATAAACGGGTCAATTATATTTTTCATTCTTGTGTTTATCGATTTGGGTATTTTTCTTCCATGTGTTACAAAACGGACGTTTTTCATCCTTGTGTTTATTTTTCGGGACATTTTTTTATTTTCCCCCGATTTTTCGAAAAAAAAATGCTGACATGTCACTTTTTTAATTGACACATCAGCTATGTGGCCCCACATTAAACCAAAAACGCCCAATCTGAATCACACCACCCGACCCGGTTTCGCCCACGGGTTTTACTAGTTTTCCAGTTATCCAATTACTGAAAGAACCCCAAAAATAATCCCAATGTGCTTGCTCGTCACTCACCCAGTACAGGTCCTTGCAGCGGCGGCGGTTGGATGTGTAGGTGACGGCAGCGGCGGCGGTTGGATGTGCAGGTGACGGCAGCGGCGGCAGTTGGATGTGCAGGTGACGGCAGCGTCTGGATGTGCAGGACATCATCGACGACGACGCCTTGGTCGCGATCTCGATCCGCTGCGGCAACCTCGCCCGCCTTAGGCTCTCGCAGCTGCCGCGCGGTGACCGACCATGGCGTCAAAAAGAATGTATGATCATTCAAGCTCTCGAGCCTCACCAAGCTCTCGCTCGACTCCTGCGCTTACGACGCTGAGGGCCTCAACGCGATTCTGAGCCACTGCACCAGCCTCCAGGAGCTGACGGTTAAGCGGCTCAGGGGACTCCCCGCCATCTCCCTCCCCTTTCAAGTCTTTTTCCTCCTCCTCCTCCTCCTCTTTCCCCCCTCCTCCTATCCAAATCCCGCAACCTTCGCCTCCACAAGCTCCACTCCTCCGCCCCCCGCCGATCCCCCGTCCTTGCCGTCTTCAAGGCCGTCAAGGAAGAAGAAGAAGTGTAGGGAATGGGTGTGGCCAACACGATGACGTCTTGGCTGGTTAAGGGAGTGTGTTGTTTTTTTTTGTTATTTTTTTTCTAGGATTGGGTAATTTTTGGGGTGTTTTAGTAATTAACAAATTGAGAAACGGGGGGAAAAAAACGTGGGTGAAAACGGATCGGGTGGGTGCTAATAGGTAGGGCATTTCGGGTTCTAAGTGGGCCCCAATTTGTTGATGTGTCAAAAAAAATTGACACGCCAGCATTTTCTTTTCGAAAAATCGGCAGATAATGAAAATTGTTCCAAAAAAATAAATGCGAGGATGAAAAATGTCCTTTTCGCAACACAAGGATGAAAAATGTTCAAAACAATAAACATAGGGATGAAAAAATATGATTGACCCATCCTCTACCCATTACCTTTTCAGCCCTTCTCTCCTTCCTTTTTCCTCCTCAAACTTAAACAATAGTAGTAGTTGAAACGGAGTATGAATAAGCAACTCTCCTCTTCTTTTTTTCGCATCTTCCATAATAAGCCTTTCTTTCTTTCTCTTTCTTTTTTCTTTTTTCCTAATCGAAAAGCTTTTAATTTTTTTTGTTTTACTTTCCCTCTTTATTCTCATGTCAAAACCTATGGGTAAGATGAATTGTTGTTTGGTTTTGAGAATAACCCATTCCTAGGTCAAAAATTTACACAATATGGATACAACCCAGTTAACATAGGGCCCATAATTCTTAGGTAGCGAATCAGTGAGCGACACGTCGCACTGGCTGGCTACAGGTACAAAATCCGTCGAGTTAAAAAACGTACAATGACAAAATCGGGTACAGAGACAAGATTTTGAACAAACACATAATAAAATGACCAAAAATGTCATTTACCCTATAAAGAAACACAATTAATTTAATAAATATTTTTATTTTCTTTTCTAGGTTTTAATTCTTCCATACAACCAAATTTACCACTCCCATAACCTAAATCTAACAAAAAATCCATGGCCCACACAGTTCACTATGCATTCTTCTATTTTTCCTTCGGTGTCGTGGTACAATCGATTCGTATGTCGACCCTCTCCTTCCCCGCCGCCCCATCGTCCTCCTCCTTCGCAACAAAATGCACCTCGCTGCTGCGGGACTCATCTCCTTATCGAGCTATTGGAGTAAGGCCTAGTGCCCGAAGGTGGAGCAAACTTACATTTGGGAAGTTTTATTAAGAATTATTATTAAGGAGGATTAGACCGAGAGAGGAATTTTGTCGCTCAACAGGCGAGCAATAGTTGGAAATTGGGAGGGGGGAGAGAAAAAAAGGATAAATAAAAAAGGGGAGGGGAAGACAAAATAGGTCTGACAAAAAGAAGTGTTTATAAGTGTGGGTTTTCAGTTCTTAATTAATTCACCATTTCTCATAGATTTTTGTCATTAAGTCTTTATATTTATGTTCACAAAAAAGCAACATATATTTTTTAACATTCAAAAATAAAATTTAAATTCATCCAGACTTTATTTATAAGTATGATAATCATTTATAATGGTAAATAGTAAATTATTTAAAAATTAGGAAATTATTGAATGATAATTGTTTTTGTGACTTTAATTTTTTTAATTTCCTTAGAAAAATGTATTGATATATCTACACTATATATAAAGAATAAATCACGAATTCTAAAAATAGAGAGGCAAAATTAAAAGACAGAGATATCCTTACTTAACATTAATATAACAAATAATGAATCATGGATCATACACTAATGAATGATATGTAGTCCTAATATCTTTTATATGTAAAAATTAAAGTAAAAATATAAATAAAATTTGATTAACATGAATTGTAAGTAAAATAATTATTTATATAAAAAATAGTGAAAAATATGTTGGTAAAAAGTTTTTATGAAGGTATGTGAAGGTTATGAATTAACAATATTCAGGCAAGTAGGTAATTGCAAAAAAAAAGTAATTATTTTTTATAAATAATAGAAATATCGAAAAAGAATTTAGTAGAATATTAACATCTGTAAACAAAATTTCTAATGAAGACATAAATGATACACGAACTTTAAAATAAAAATATTATTATTATTATTATTTTTATTTAAGACTAAACCATAAAAAATATCAATAAATTAATAAAAGTAATTAAATTACTGTAAATTTTCTGTAAAATTTTAAAAATAAATAAATAATTTTACAATATAAAAACATTATTATTCATTCTTACACAATTTGTTTATAATTTAGTTTAATTATTTTTATTTAAATAATTTGTTTATTTTTTTAAAAAATATTCATTACTATTACAGATCATTATTGCTTCCAGTACATGGCACGTGCAAAGAAACTAGCTGGACCAAAATTATTTATAGGCCAGTTACCATTTTTAAAGAAAGGAAACAAATGTATATGATAAGGAGGTAAATTTTTTGGGTGCAATATCAATATTGGTCCCTTGAGAGAATGTGTATAATTGTTCCCACCATATTGTGTGAAACGCCCCGGCCCGAATTTACCGTACACAGTAAACACGAGCCGGAACTGTGACGACTTGGCCAATTAAGGCCCAGCATACAGTGTATACAACAATAGCTCGGGCCCAACGGCCCAAAATAGTAAAACAACATAAATAATAAAACCAGCCCGATGGCCCAATAATGGCGAAGTATGCACAGCGGAAGACTTAAAGACTCACAAACACTGTATGCATAACCAATGCAACCTATGGATCCAAGCCTGTCCAAGGGGTAACGCAGCAGCCTGTCTGGAATGAACCCAACCTGTAACACAAATAACTCATCCTACGGGATGAAAGCCCGCAGGTGAGAGGTGAGTCCGAAGTGCTCACGACAATGGAAAGACGATCAGTATGCACATTAAAAATTACTCAAGTCCAAAAACATAGGCTAAACAGCCCAACCGAAAGACACGATCCAAAAGACTCAATAAAACCAATTATCCAATTTTATTTTTTCCGGGCCCCGTCACAGATAAGCTAGGGTTGTACCAGGTTATCAACCTGTTCCTGGTGCCAGATCAAAAAGAACCAAGGGATAGACATCCCAAATATAACAAACCGGGATAGACATCCCAAGCATAGACATGCTTATCACACGAACCCAGATCATGGCCACCACAAAACAGTCTCTAACCATCCGGTCGTACCTCTACTTACCACATGACAATTATATTACCGTCAAAACCAAACTCAGGGATAGACATCCCTAACCAAAATACCGAGGATCGACATCCTCATCACAATTAATTTATTATTCCATTTATACTTAGTGTCAAAACGACTCAAATAAACGATCAAAAACCAATCACAATACTGGGATAAACATCCCGACAACAATCACAACAAATGCAATACTCAACAGTGCAATAATCCACAAAACAAAATACCGAGTAATCTAGGCACATATTGAAGGAAATCCATCCTCACCTTGGCTGATTACTCAACTTCGGAAATGATGACCGGTACGACGCCGGCTCCTCGGGAAACTGCCCGATATCCAACCTATACCACAAATCAATATATACACATAAATGCACATAATCGGTATGCAATGATGCCAATACTACGAAATACACCCATCCCGATTCTTATCTGATATTATTAACTTTTATCGAAAATAATTTACCGAACAT
>JAKUCV010002355.1:0-94258 GCA_028386065.3 Turnera subulata
TGGATAAAGATAAATGACATGGGAACACGTACAGTCTTTCTTGACAGTTATTGTTATGAAGGTATGTGTTGTTCAACAACTGACCCAGCAATCAAGAAGAATTCTATTTACTATCTTAATGGCGACAATAAATATATTTATGTGTGGGATTTAGAGGAGCAAAAGGGTAACAATGCATTTGCCTTCCGTGGACGTGGGCCAACAACGCTCTTTGCTTTGGATTAAGTTGCCATGATCAGTGCATGAGTTGGCTTGAGATTTAGAGATTTATTTTGTATCCAAAGACTGGAATGATTCACCTTTTAATTAAGATTGAATGTAGTGATGTTCGCTTTTGGATTTTAATTTGGAATTTTGATTTATTGTGGTATTTCAACTTTTCACTTTCTGTCAATTGTATTCAGTAAAGTAGAATAATGTTCAGAATATTTATCCATCTAACCATCAATATTAGTAATATCTAATAAATCCAATTCATTCATATTAATGACCAATTAGTTGAAAAATAATGAGATTGTTTGTTTTACCTGGCTACTCTGAACCACCATACACCACCGTGAAAACCTCCACTAACTCATCACCCACAACCTGCCACAACTAGCAACCACAACCCACGGCCTAATATTCTCCGGAATTGAATCACCGGATTCCAGCCACAGCAACAATCACGGCCAAATCCAACATCCCTGATCAAACCAAGGGGAAAATAGTTTATTTGGCTCGTGCAATACATGTAATTCGTCAACAAAAGCACTAGCTATCTCCAAACTGCAAAAACAAAATACTACCAAGACTTTAGTTTGAAAACATACCTCAATTCTTGGAGTGCTGTGACGATTGTGCTGGAAAGAAACCTAAATCACAAAAAAAGTGGGAAGAGAAATTTCTGTGAATTAATAGTTTTTTATATTTTTTTTTGCTAACCGCCAGTGTCCTCGGCCTGCTCAGAAACGGGCTATACCCCAAGTACTAAGGGACTTTTTTTTTTTTTTAAAACTGAAGGACATAATAAAAACCTAATTTAACCGTCTCCGCCCAAAGCAAAATTTACTCTCCACTAAAAAATAGGATTCTTATTCCTATAGGAAGAGGGACTTGCAATATGCGGTGCGCACCTATATATATATATACACACACAGTGTTGTAAGCTGTAACTCATAAAAACCACTAGGCCTGCTGAATTAGTCTCTCAGAAACTACACCAACTGAAACTAAAGGTTTGGCTTTAAATTATTTTCAGCTTTATTGTCTTTATGGTTTATTATTATTACTATTACTATTATTATTATTATTATTATTATTATTATTATTATTATTATTATTATTATTATTATTATTATTATGCAAAAGATTATCTGTCTTTGTGGAAAAGGGAACATATGATTGTCATATACTCCATAATAGGTGATAAAATAAGTTTCCATGACCTTTAATTAGTTGGTTTAATAGATTCGTCCTAGTTGCTATCAAACTATTTTGTTCGTTATGGCTTGTTGAGCTATATATTAAGTGTGGAAATTAGGGACCGTCCCCTTGTTCTTCAAATATCTGGTGACAGTGTGATGTTTTCGTTTTCTTTTTCTTTTTTTTCTATTTTCTCAACTGTATAAATATGCTTTCATGCTAATATGAAAATATATATCGATGATGTGTTGGAATGCTCCTCCTGCGAGTTAGGCTTTTTTATTTGTTATGGCTTGTTGAGTTATTAAGTGTGGAGATTAGGACCCTTCCCCTTGTTCTTTAAATATCCGGTGACAGTGTAACTACGGTGAACTTTTTTCTTTTTCTTTTCTGTTTTCTCACTCGTATAAATATGCTTGCATGCTAATATCAAAATATATATGGTGATATTGATGTGTTGCGAAGCTCCTTCTTGATGTGAGAATTTTTTTTTCGAAATCTTTATCTTAATATGTAGCTAGTGAATTATATTCGTCCTTTAATTTATGGGTGCATAACAAGTTAAAACAATATGGTGTATCTAAAGTTTTTTTGTCTGAATAACAGATTTTCTTGTCAAGTTTTTTTCAATATTTTTTTCCAGAGGAAGCTGCAGTTTAATCTTTTCTTCCTTACATTATGGAGCCAACTACCAATAGCACTCTATTGCCACCCAATCTTGATGAGTCCCATGAGTCTCATGAACCAAACCAGTCATATCCTTGGCTTTTGATATGTGATGATAACAACATGCAAAGACAAAACTTTTTTAGTATATCAGAGCAAAAGTACCATACCAGGATTATACCTGAAATGGACAACAACAAGAGAATATTCTCTATTCTTAATGAATAGATGATGGTAGAAGATGTGGAATTTGATGACCAGTTTCTTTTGAATGTTATATCAAGAGAAAGAATTCAGCTTCCTAATGTTGGGGATTTTGATTCCAATTGTTGGGCATTCTTGTCGCCAACTGATCCTAATTGTCATATCGTCTTTTTTGGTGATGAGGGTATCCTATTTTGCAAGCCGGGTGACAATGAATATCAAAGACAAGATCAATTTGCAAAAAGACTATCAAATATAAGCTCCGTTGGAGGGAAGATCTATGGTATTATAGGAAGAGTTGTCCATGCTTTCGAATTTGAAAAATCAAGACTCGAGCTTAAACCAATTCTTGAAGGATCTTGGCTATCATATCCTACACCGCTTCACATCGGCTGCAACTACGCTAAATTTTATATGATTCGATCTCAATATGATGATGAATTACTCATAGTTGAGAAGCAAGCGATTGGGCTTTTTGGATTCGAGGTGTCACACTTTGGAGTCTACAAGGCAAATTTCACAAGGGGTAAGGGATGGATAAAGACAAACGACATGGGAACACGTACTATCTTTCTTGACAATTATCGTTATGAAGGTGTGTGTTGTTCAACAACTGACCCAGCAATCAAGAAGAATACTATTTACTATCTTAATGACGACAATAAGTATATTTATCTGTGGGATTTAGAGGAGGAAAGTGTAACAATGCATTTGCCTTCCCTTGATGTGAGCCAACAAAGCTCTTTTCTTTATTGGATTATATTGCCAGGATCAGTGCACAAGTTGGCTTGAGATTTAGAGATTTATTTTGTACCCCATGTGTTTATCTTAAGGACTGGAATGATTTATCTTTTGATTAGGATGGGATGTAGTGATGTTTTCTTTTGGCTTTTAGTTTGGATTTTTTATTTATTCAGGTATTTCAACTTTTCACTTTCGTCAATTATTTTTCATAAAGTAGAATAATGTTCAAAGTATTAATCCATACAACCATCAATGTTATTAATATCTAATAAATCCAATTCATTCATATTAATGACCAATTAATTGAAATAATGAGATTGTTAGTTCACTTAATTCCGGCCAGGTAGTTAACTCCCGACTACTTCGGGTTTTCTCTCGTTTTTACGAGTACTCTCCCTTCTAGGGTTTTTTCCTTGTTACAAGGCCTCCTCCCTAGGGTTTAACCTGGGGTTTGTTTTCCTTGTTTTTCTTTTGGTTTGATTTTGCGTTGGGGTGTACGTGTGTTGCTTATGGAGTCTCGGAGGGGGGCGGAGCAGGATCGGGGCCACTTAGGTTTTGCTCCTACAGACCCAACCGAGAGGGAGACGGATGTAGTGGTGGTTGAGGAGGATGAGACGGTGGAGACAGACCTGTCTGCAACTCTTTGCCTGGTTGCACGGGTGTGGACAGAGAGGCCTTTTAATGCCAGAGCCTTCATGAACACCATGAAGCAGGTGTGGCGTCCGACTCATGGGGTGGAGGTTTCACAGATTGAACGTAATCTCTTTGTGTTTCAGTTTTTCCACTGGCGCGACAAACAGAGGGTGCTTGATCAAGAGCCGTGGAACTTTGACGACCAAGTGGTTCTATTGCGGGAGCTATCAGGGGAGGAGCAACCTTCTTCTTTACAGTTCTTTACTGTCCCTCTCTGGGCTAGGGTTTATGATATTCCGTTCAATATGCGGTCTGAGAAGCTTGTGGCGGCCCTTGCCGGGAAAATAGGGGAGTACCAAGGATTGGAGGAGAACTGCTCCATGAAGCGCGGAAAGTATGTTAGGTTCCGGGTCCTGTTTGATGTTCGGGGTCCCTTGATTCGATGTTCTTTAACTGCTCGGAAGCAAGGGGATCCAGTCTGGGTGTACTTTAAATATGAGAGGCTGCCTCTTTTTTGTTTTTACTGTGGCTGTTTGGGACATATAGACAGGGACTGTGCTGCTGGGGATGACGAAGAGCTGAACCTCATTGACACCCCATATGGGGATTGGCTTCGTGCTTCCCCGCGAAAGCTAATAGGGTCACGAGTGGGGGGTGAAGACCAACACATTCCTGTAGCCCGTCGTCTTGTGTTTAAACCTGCATCATCATCTCTGGGTCATTCCTTCCCAAAAGGGCGCTTTGCATCTCCGGTGAGGTCTGACTCTTCTTGTACTGCTAACATTCCCGCCCAAACTGGGATGGTTTCTAGTCGTGATCAGGGGAAGGATTTATATCGAAATAGTGGTGGGGAGGAGGTTTCGGAGGTGGTAGTTACCCGAGTGAGTTCCTTTGGAATCTCTGTGAATGAGGGGTCACCCCTGTTGCCTTGCAAGAGTGTCACGCCTATGTCCTCAACTGATAAGTCTGTGGGTTCCCCAAAGGTCCATGGGTCTGCACCAGAATATGTTGATACGACTCTGCCCTCGGAGTTAGGATTGCTCAGGATACAGGAGCCGCAACTAGTAGCAAAGGAACTGGGTTCCAGTTTGTTTCTGCAGGTGGGGAATGGTCTACGAGGGTCCCTGTTCTTGATCATCTTAATATCTCTCCTGTAGAGGCTGCCTCGCAGTTTGGCCCCGGTGAAGGGTTGGCGGGGTTTGAGATGGGTAGTGGCGCTATCTTGGGTGGAAGGACTTGGAAGCGAAGAGCTAGGTTTGGTGAGAAGCGAAGAGTTGATATTATCAGTCCACGGTCTCTTAAGCGTCGTGGGGAGGCTGAGGAGTATGGTGGGCAGTTCAGCCCGCAGGAGGGGGTTTCGAAACATATGAGAGAAGCTCAGTCTGAGCCTGTCTTGACTTCAGAGGCGGAGGTTGCTCAGCAACCCCGCCTAGCACCATGAGTATCCTATACTGGAACTGCCGTGGTTTAGGGGATCCACGTGCAGTTTTTATTCTATGCAAGCTTGTGAGGCTTGAAAATCCTCTTCTGGTTTTTCTCTCAGAAACCAGATTAAAAAGTTGGGAGATGGAACGTATTCAACGTAGATTGAGATGGGATAATTTGGTTGTCCGAGATTGTGAGGGTGAGGGGCGGTCGAGAAGTGGTGGTTTAGCTCTTCTATGGCATCAAGATTGTCAGGTTACGCTACAGTCTCTCAGTCTCCATCATATTGATGTCCTTGTTGATGGGTTGGGGGTTTTCCCTCGGTGGAGATTTACGGGTTTTTATGGGTGGCCAGCTAATACGGATAAATGGCGGTCCTGGAATCTATTGAATGAATTGTCGACCCATAGTCAATTACCATGGCTTTGCGGAGGCGATTTTAATGAAATCCTTTACCAGTCCGAAAAACGGGGAGGAGTGCTGCGGGAGATGGAGGCAATGCAGGGGTTTCGGGATGCTCTTGTTGCAGGACAGCTTACAGATTTGGGGTACCAAGGTTGCGATTATACTTGGGTTCGGGGGGAGGTTGATGCTGCAATTGAGGAGAGATTAGATCGATTTGTGGCTTCGGATGAGTGGCAGACACAGTTTCCCCGGTTCCTTGTGAAGCACCTACCTTGGCAAAAATCCGATCATAATCCTATTAAACTCATTTTTGATAGGCAGGATCGGTTTGTCATTCCTAAATCCAGACTTTTTAGATTTGAGGCCATGTGGGTTGGAGAGCCAGGCTGTCTGGATATTATTGAAAGGTCTTGGTCACATGTTTCACCTTTGTCTCCGGTTGCAGCTCTTCAGGAAAAAACTACTTGCTGTAGCAATCTTCTCAGCACCTGGAGCAAGAATGCTTTCGGTAATATGACTAGACAATTGAAGCAGAAACGGAAAGGACTCGAGCGATTGAACTCTCGGGTGCAATCCCATCAGGTTGTAGCTCAAACCAAGATCTTGGAAAAGGAAGTGGAGGATCTTATTCATAAAGAGGAAGTTATGTGGGCTCAGCGTTCTCGAGTCTTGTGGCTCAAGGATGGTGATAAGCATACCAAATACTTCTTCCATAAATCAAACCAACGACACAAGACCAATTCAATCCGGAGGATCAAATCACCTGCTGGGTCCTGGGTCCAAAGTCAGGAGGGTATTGCGCAAATTTTTAATGACTTTTATAATGACCTATTTATCTCACAGGGATCGGCCCAGTTAGGAACCATCCTTGAGTGTGTCTCACCTAGGGTTACAGATTCTATGTCTGCTTTTCTGCTCAGACCTTATACTAAAGATGATGTGCTTTATGCCCTGAAACAAATGCATCCGAGTAAAGCACCGGGACCTGATGGCTTTCCCCCTCTCTTCTTTCAGAAATATTGGCAGTGGGTTGGTAAGGATGTCTGTAATATGGTCCTTGATGTGCTTAATAATGGTAAGGATCCTTCTGCTCTCAATCATACTTTTGTGACTCTGATTCCTAAAGTTAAGAATGCAGAGCATTGTAGTCAATTCCGTCCTATAAGCTTATGTAATGTGGTGTTTAAGTTGATTACCAAGACGATTGCAAATCGCCTGCGGGAGATCCTGCCTGATCTCATCGGTCATGAGCAGAGTGCCTTTGTTCCAGGTAGACTCATTACGGACAATGCCCTTATTGCTTTTGAGACTGTCCATCACATGAAGAGACGTTGTAAGGGGCGTAGAGGTTATATGGGTCTAAAGCTGGATATGAGCAAGGCCTATGATCGAGTGGAATGGGGATTTTTAAGGGCTATCCTGGACAAGATGGGGTTCCCGGCTCCATGGGTTTCTATGGTTATGCGATGTGTGACCTCGGTTACATATTCATTACTAATCAATCGGGTTCCTCAGGCACCGATCACTCCTCATCATGATATCAGGCAAGGAGATCCTTTATCACCCTATTTATTTTTATTCTGTGCGGAAGGGCTTTCTGCTCTTATCAACAAAGCTATTATGGATGGGCAATTGCATGGAGTTCGTGTATGTCCCAGGGCTCCGCAGGTCTCCCATCTTTTCTTTGCTGATGATAGCATCATCTTTGGTAGGGCTAATCGTAGAGAAGCTGGTACGATATCTAATATTTTATCCTTATATGAAGCAGCTTCTGGACAGAAAATTAATCTTGATAAGTCTGAGTTCTTTTTTAGCCAAAATGTACCTGATGAGATTCAATCTAATATCCAAGGGGATTTGGGAGTAAAGGCTGTTGATTCCTTAGACAAGTACTTGGGTCTTCCAGCTCTTATTGGGCGATCTAAGAAGCTTATATTTTCTGTTATCTGCGATCGGGTTGCGAAGAAGATGGGACAGTGGAAGGAAAGATTTTTGACTGATGCAGGTAGAGAGATCTTCATCAAGTCAGTTGTTCAATCCATTCCGAACTATCTTATGAGTTGCTTTTTACTGCCAAAAACCATATGCTCCCAGCTAGAAGCTATTGTTAGACGTTTTTGGTGGGGTAGTAGGGATGGTCGACGACGGTTGCATTGGGTGTCTTGGGAACGGCTATGCTCTTCTAAGGGGGTGGGTGGTATGGGTTTCGTATCTTCGAAGCAATAAACCTTGCTTTCCTTGCTAAGCAAGGTTCCCGCTTATTACTTGATGAGAACAGCCTCCTTGCGCGCATTTTGAAGGCCAGATATTATCCCAATTCCTCCTTCTGGGACGCTCAAATGGGGCACATGCCGAGCTATGCTTGGCGTAGTATACTCAATGCCCGCTTTGTTTTGGAGAAGGGTATGCGATTTTTGGTGGGTAATGGTCATAGGATCAGGATTTGGGGGGATAATTGGCTCCCTCGTGCTGGTAGATTTAAAGTGGAGTCCCCGGTTTCTGTCCTGGACGCTAATGCCACGGTAAGTCAACTTATCCATCCGGTCTCTGGGGATTGGAACAGGGAGTTGGTGGAGCAAGTTTTCAGTCCGGAAGAGGCTGTTCTTATTCGGGATATTCCAGTTGCCTTAAGCACACAAAATGATGAACTATGCTGGCATTTTACGAGTTCGGGCAGTTATTCAGTAAAGTCAGGCTATCATGTTGCACTTGACCACTTGTATCCTATGATTTCCCTTAGGGAGGCTGAAACAGATGAATCTTTGAAATTATGGTGGCGGCATCTATGGAAGCTTAGTATTCCTCCAAAAATACGATGCTTTGCATGGAAATTCTGCACCAACGTCCTCCCGGTGGCTAGTTTAAACTGTCGAGCTAAATAAGGTCAACATCTGGTCACTCCTTATTGTCAACAGAACCCTGAGACTATACTTCATCTTTTCTATTCTTGTTCGTGGGCATCACAAGTCTGGCAGACTTGTCCTTTCCCTGTTTTAGCTCCTGATGATAACACATTGAATGGTGGGGATTGGCTGTTTAATATTGTTAGAGTTTGGGGATGGGCGGAGGCTGAGCGTTGTCTCATGGTGTTTTGGAGTTTGTGGAAGGCTCGCAATCAATTGATCTTTCAAGACAAGCAGACGTGCAAGGAGCGTATTGTGCATTCGGCCTTGGAATTACTGCTGCATTATCAACAGGCTCAGGTTGTGGTGACCTCTCCTAGTGGCCCCTCTCGTCCCTCTACATGGAGACCCCCTCCCCCTAATATTGTCAAGGTTAATACGGATATGTCCAGGTTGGCGGATTCAGGGATGGGGTTGGGTGTAGTATTACGGGATAACTCCGGTACGGTCCTTGTTGCTCAGGCAAAATTTATTCCCTCCTGCTGCTCGGTGCATGAAGGTGAAGCACTTGGTGTCCGGTTGGGTCTGCAATTGGCATACTCTCTCCAGCTGACGAAGATTGTGGTCGAAACTGACAGCTTGAAAGTGATTCAAGCACTCCGTCCTGCACAACCAAATGCCTCTCAGTTTGGCATCCTTATTAAAGAAATTCTTCATTTTTCTGCATTATTTACAGACTGTTCGTTTGTTTACATTCCTCGTTCTTGTAATAAGGTAGCAGATGCTACCAGTAGATGGGCTAGTCCTCAATGCCCGGATTGTTTATGGTCTCAAAACTTGCCGGCAGAGTTACTTCAGCTGGCTAGTGACGATGTGCGTTTGATTGTTTAAAGAAATCCAGCACACTTCATTTCTCAAAAAAAAAATCCGGCCAGGTACTGCCTACTCTGAACCACCATACACCACCGTGAAAACCTCAGTAACCCATCACCCACAACCTGCCACAACTAGCAACCACAACCCACGGCCTATTCTCCGGAATTGAATCACCAGATTCCGGCCACAGCAACAATCACGGCCAAATTCGACATCCCCGATCAAACCTCGCATCTCTCGTCCACCATAAAGCAACAGACCATCAACACAGTCAACAACATACAACAATTAAACACGAATAGCCCGTTTTAACTCTTCAATTGAGAAAATTAAAGACAGAGGAGGGGAAAGGAGGTGGCCGACGCGACCCACCCAGGGCGGCTTACCCGATTCTCTGCTTCCTGGTCTCGGTGGTGACTCGATGCATGGGTAGCGGCTGCTCGCGGTGGCAGAGAGGTCCGCGACAACATTTGTTTGCAGACGGCGGGGTCGGCGACTGGGCGACAGTGGTGACGGCTATGGGGTGTGACGGAGGTGACGAGGAGGGGGAAGGTGACTTAATGGTGGAGGTGAGTTTGTTATTAGGGAAGAAGGGATGAGGGAGAGAGAGAGAAGAGATTGTGAGCAGAGACGAAGAGGATAAGGAGAGGGGTACATCGGGCAAGGGAGAGAGAGAAAAGAAGAGAGGAAAGGGAAAAAAAAATAAAAAGAAAAACCTAGGCTCGAACATTCCGTAAAATTCACCCGAACGTCGGGCAAGTCTTGGAATTGAAAATCGAGGCCTGGTTAAAGGTAAAATAATTTTTGAAGTTGGAAATTGTACAGTAAAATTAAAATAACCTTATTAAAATTACTTGAAATTACGGTCACTTGCCAAAAATTTTACCGAAAGTTAATTTCTCAAAAAATGGGGCGTTACATCATCAACCACCTCTAAGGCTTCATTACGATTATAAAGGACAACAAGTGACAAGTTCATGTATGCTTTGGTGGAATTGATGGCTGAAATTTATATGCTAGAAGAAATTCAAGATTCTATGATGATGGAAAATAGAAAATTAGAGGATGCAATGCTCTGGTGATTTCACTGCTTTTGGTTGCTCTCGGCTGAAATTGATTTCGGATTTCTCAAATAAGAGAGGATGAAACTGATTTGGGTTGACTTATAAAAAAAACGATAATTTTTTTCTTTTAACTAATTATGTTGGTCATGTTTCCTCACAAAAATCGGGTCAGAATTTAGGCGAGGGCAAAAAAATGGTAGAACTTATATTTATACGTGGATCCTAAGTGCCATAGTGTAGCACAGTTTCTCTATGAAACGATGTCGTTCCCATAAATACTGTTTTTTTACCTACTTTTAAGAAATATGTCACATCACATGTCCTGCCCAGGGCTTATGTTTGACTTGAAATTTAATAGTTTAATTCGGTCTAAAATTAATGAAAGAAAAAAGTTAGGATATGTTATAAAAGAAAAGAAAAACGTGTGAATACTGTTATTATACCTATCCCTATACAATATTATTTGATGTATATAAAATACTGAGTTTGGAAATGAATGTGATTAAGCTCTGCATTTTTCTTCTGCTCCTTCTCGTCTTTATTTTCTTCTCCATCAAATCCTCTATTAAATACCTAAATTTACAACATGTTATCAGCACAAATTAGTCTCTATCCAAAGAAGAACAAAAAAATCAACCTAGAAAAATAAATAAAAAAAAACAAATCCAAAACATGCAGAAACCGAAACTGGAAGAAGAAGATGCACCCTTCGTTAGTGTTCATCAGAACACGACCGGCACCGTCTCCCGTCTCACCACCTATGCCGGCGTGCTCGCCGCACCGTCGCCGTTCGACCGGTGCCGTCCCCGCTCCGTTCGACCGGTGCCGTCTCCGCTCCGTTCCGCCATCTGACGTGCCACCGGGAAGAGAAGACCCGCAAGCTGACCCGCGGATCCTCTTTCTCGCGGAGCCGCCGCCGTCACAAGCGACGCCTCGCCTCCAGCCGACCGCCAGTGGAGTCGCCCTTCACTCGCCGTCTTCGCGCAACCTTTCCTTTGCTACTGCGTCGCCGTTTAGGGATGCAAACCCGTGATTTACCGGGTCGCAACCCGTTTAGACGGGCGAGTCGAGGCCAGGTTGAAGATGACGCAGGCCCGTTTCAGCAACCGGGTCGGATCCGGGTTTGGGTCGGGTTATGACTTGCGGGGCTTCGACTCTGGGCTGGGTTGCGGGCTTAGTAACGGGCCTGATGCAATGGGCTGCTCCTGGGCTACTGTGCACGGGCCTGGATTTTGATACTGTGCAAGGGCTTGGGCTGTCACTATTTCGGCCCAGCCCGATATTAAAAAAATTAAAAAAAACCGAAAAAAAAACATGAAAAAAAGGAAGAGAAAGATGAAAAAGAAAAAAAAATGTGGGGGGGGGGGGGGGGGTTTTGGGCTATTAAAAGGCCCATTGCATTTAATATTTACGTATTTATTTAATTTTTGTGGGCTATTAAAAGGCCCATCGCATTTAATTTTTCGGTTATTTTCTTAGTATTCGCTATTGGCCGGCTAAGCCGCCTTATCTCTTTGTTGGCCGGAAAAGCCGCCTTGTTTCATTTATTGGCCGGCTAAGCCACCTCTTTTTTATATACGTTTTGGGCTCATACAAGGCCCATCGCATTAAATTTTTCGGTCATTTATTGGGCTATAAAAAAACCCATTATATTATTTTCTTGTTTTAATTTATATTTTGATTAGGCTCACACAAGGCCCATTGTATTTAATTTCTGTTTATTTTAATTAGGCTAATTAATAAAAGGCCCATTTTTATTTATTAAAGTATTTTATTTATTTGATTTTGGAATTATATTACAAATATTGAAGGCCCTTAGAATTTCCGGAAGAATTTTATTTTAATGGGCATTAAATGTATTTAAATGCAAATCGTATGGAAGACGCAATAAAAGAGAAAATAAAACAAAGACTGGATGTCTTAATGCCAAAAGATCCCGCAGATCTTTGAGGAAAATTTAAAAAAAGATATGACCACCAGAAGATAGATGTTGTATGACCACCAGAAGGTGGATATTGTATGACCATCCGAAGATGGATATTGTTATTATCTTACTTACCCTGAAGGTGCAAGCCAGTATATATTGAATAATTTTATTTTATATTTCAGTATTATTATTATGTGCTATTTTATTTTATTTTATTTACCTTACAACATTTTATCATCTTTTCTAGAATAATGGCTCAGGCATTTGTCCTGAAGACAATGCAAGTTGACATCCAAGGAGGAGAATTATATGTGTGGATGTCGACTATTTTACATAACATGTACAATCTCAAAAATGAGAAAAAGATTTATACGCTCCAGAAGAGCAAATACTCTTGAAAAGTACAGAAACTCCCACTTACAGTAATAAAAGATATTATTATGGATCCCGTTCAATTGACTCTGCTCTATTCCCTGAAGCGAATAAGACAGTATAATTAATTGTGCTTCTGGCCGTAAATGAGATTATAATTACAAGGCTGAGAGAAAATATGCATATTATTATTGCATAATGGATCCATAACTAGAGAACATTTAAAGAGTAATTATCCTCATACATAAGTTTATACAGATATTTATCTGTTGGGTACAATATTGACTCTAAAACTCTGAGCCTCGCTGTTGATGTTGACCCTAACACTGTCGTTCTAGGAGAACCACATGCCATCCAAGTTATTTTCTCCAGGTATCTCAAACCTATTTATTGGAGGAAAACGGAGTGGGATTACACCATGATTCTCTCCTGCTTGCCATAAAGTCTCAGTATTCAGTACCATGTTGGGCTTGTACTGATTCTTCAGAGCCCTTAAGGTACACACAAAATCTTGGGACCTTCTTGCTACACCCTTGCAATTCTATAGTAAAAGTCGTACCTTAGGCCATGTAGGTGGTAACCCAGTCACCCTTGGGACGCTCCGAGCCATCATGGAAACCTTATAATAGCTGCTTTGATTTAAAATTTGACATGAAGGCTCTAGCTGAAATCCCTGCAGTCTATTAGATATGAAAAAAATAATAGAGTTAGCCGAGCCATAAAAGGAAGCCCTTAGATTGCTTTGGCCCTTTAGGAAGAATGTTTCTTCCATAGGAGTTACAAAGAACCTAGACGAATAAAGTTCAACAACAAACACTAAACGAGGAATTCTCGCCAGATCATTCGGTAATTCCTCTTGCTGCTCATTCACCATGCTATAAGCTAACCTATTCCTTCTTCCTAGAGAGGCACCCTCAACAAAGAAAACAGTAGCTGGGGAAGGAATTTTTTCTTGTCTTGTTGAGTTTTTTTTTTCTGAGTTTTCTGCAACTTCCTGTCTCAACCGTCCCCCATTCTTATAGTGTGAGATTAGACAACTAGGTGTCAGTTTTTCAAATATGGACCCTTTTTCTGTCTCCGAAAAGATCCAGAAGATTTTTCGATAATTAAAACTTTGTATTATTTGTCAGTAAACTGCTTTTCAATCTTCGAGGTTTTGCTTTTGGAAAAGTTTGCCACTACTTTAATTATTGTCTAATAATTCTGATCTTTTCTGATATGAGTGGCAGATATAAGCCTAAAATTGGCACATATATTGCAGCCTGAGGCTAACAATTTAATTTATTAAACTTACCATATCCAGCCAGAAGCTGGAATGCACTAGCCTGAAGCTAGCAATTTTTATGTGTTTAAATACACAGTTTGCACAGCCCGAAGCTGAGAATAACTAGAAATTGGCTGATATATATGTAATTTATGGCTAGTATGCCCCAGCCAGAAGCTGGTAAATAAATTTTCCTAAGTTATCATATCCAGCCTGAAGCTGACACATAAATAGCAGCCTGAAGCTGGCACTAACTTGAAGTTGGTTCATGGATTTATTGTTGGCATGACCAGTTGGGCCATTCCGGATCAATAATGATGCATGAAATTTATTTGGTCATTCATTGAAAAACTAGAAGTTTTACAATCAATGAATTTCCACGTGTTTGTGTGCTGCGAAATTAATTATATGGCCTTCCTGAGATGAGATTGGCCTGGAATCACCAGCAAGTTTGGAAATAATTCAGGGACATGTACGCGGACTAATAACTCCGCCGTGTTGACCATCTAGGTAATTTTACGATGCATCGACTAGATGGTCTATTGTGTGATGCAAGTTGGCATTGTGCGCACTTATTTTAATGATTAAGCCACTTGCGTGTACATATCCCTACTTATGTTATTAGACTATATAATGCTGGTATATTTCTTCAATGGAAAATGTATATCATTGCCAATAAACCGAAAAAGATCTGGGCGAACATTTCCAATTGATTAAAGGACCATTGTTAATGAAATATTATTGTATGAGAAAATATTATTTTACATGCAGCAATACTTGTGTGCATCAAGCCAACAAGTTATCATAAGGTCTCCCCATTTAATTGGTTCATGATCACGAACCTAGTAACTCCCATCTTCGGACCGTTGGTTGTACAGTATATAATGCTCCACCATAGCATAGTAAAATTTGGTTCTTAAGGAAGACTGGGAATATATGTTGTGTATGTTGGGTATGTGTGAATACCCGACCCAAAATCACTTGGGCCTATTCACCTTCTTCATAACCGTCATCCATTATCTTTAGAGTCGCCACCCAAGTTTTATTAAGGGACTAAAACTTGGGAAAAACCCTTCATGTGACTCCATTTAGGCAACCGGTTTAGCGGACCAAAGATAATGGACCCGGGGGTTTGGCATGGATGGGAAGGTGTTAGGCACCCATCCATGTTGGGGCGAAATCTTGTGCAATTAAAGGTTTTTGTATGCCTTGTGCAAGTGGGTGAGTGTGTTCACCAAAACCAATCAAGAACTGAAAATAAAAAGAAGGGGATGAGAAGAAGATTGGGCTTGAGTTTCCACCACTAGAAACCACCTACGTACCCCGGCGACCGGGTTCAAAGCCCACGTAGTTCTTACATCAGAAACACAACAATCACATCATCATCAGCATCAGCATCACAACAGAAAGAAAAGGATCAGAATTACCTCTTGCAGCCCTCCTCTAGCTCCTTGATTCGGGTTTCGCCTTACGCCTAGCTTCTTTCCGCACCTCAACTCTATCTTGGATCTCTTCTTGATTCTTCACTTGCTGCCTTGATTAGATGATGCTACCCACGAGATTTCTCCAGAGCTTCGCCTATAGAACTAATTCTGGGCTTGGAGAGGTAGAGTTTCTCCAAGCTTGAAAGCTTTTAGGAAGAGTATGTGTGTAATAATGCGTGTCCTTTGATGTGAAGGGGGAGGGTCCTATTTATAGTGTTCTGGGCTGCCTAGGGTCGTGGACCATCTTAATGATCAGAATAATGGCCGAAAATCTGGACCAAAAACGCGTAGAATCGAATCTCGGTCGAAAATCGGGGAGAAAACGCGTTCCAGTGCACCCATGACCGCCATGGCCGGCGGTCATCACGAGATGACAGCCATGTCATGGCGGTCATCCACACATGACCGCCTAGGCCCGGCGGTCATCTCGAGATGACCGCCCGCGCCTACGCGTTTTCACCGCAGTTTCCATTTTTGCTCCGGATTCTCCCCTAATTCCTCCCTGATTGATCTTACCGCGTAATCAACCCCTAGATTGCCCAGAATATTCTCTTTTCTTGATTACTACTCCCCCCAAACATCTCCCAATCAATTAATCACACATCCTCTTCCTATTGTAAGCCTAAATCATACCAAAAACACTCTTGCTATTTAAGGAATGATTTAACTCTGATCTCTCACGAAAATCAGAGTTAAATTTGCCTACAAGCAAGGTGTTAGTGGGCTTGTACAACTCTGGAGAACATCTATATTCTACTAAATTGGGCTCTTATATCTATCTCCAACCCAAATTGGATTTCAATACATAAAGAAGGCCCAAGCTCATAGAATGTAATACATTCTAGCAATCCGGTCCCTAATGTGACTTAAATCATTTCTTCGTACATGAGGGACCTAATTACTAAAACGTATAAATTTTCATGGGTCAAATTCGGGTGTTCACAGTATGAATCTCCATAAATCATTGACTAGTGATTGGAGACTTGTTAAATGAGTTTATCCAACATTAGGGGGAGAAAATAAGTAGCTGGATCAAGATATTATTGAAATGTTATTCAATGCTTAGTTTTGATCCTCAAACGAATTAGTGAGAACTTGAAGTTCAAAGATGATTCATTTGAAAAATTTGATAAGTCAATTTCCAAACATATTTATTTGAAAAATGTGACCATACCAGCTGCGAATGCTCCTGCTCGAAATAATGTTCCTGGAGAACAATTAAAATATGCAAATGAATCTAAAGTACGCAAGAAGCGTAGAATATACTCGATTCCAAAAGAAAAGAAATTCTCGATAGAGAAAAGGGAGCAAAGTGATAAGATGGCCCCAGTGAGAAAATAAGACCTCCGCCCCAGTGAGAAAATAAGACCTCCAGTAGAGGTTCAAATTAAAAGTCCTCCAGAAGAGGTTTTCTGACACAATTGATAAGGTTCCAGAAGAAACGCCGATACAAATGAAAATGACGAGATCTCGATTAATTATTCAGTGTCAGGAATACGATGGAACCGACGTGAAATAACCGTCGACGGAATACTATTTTTATTAATTTATTTTATATAGCGCTAAATATTATGAGGATCGTGAACCTACATCTGTTGATGAACGTAGGCGCAGAAAGATTGGCTAAAATAAAAAGACATAAGGCTGTGTTAGACTCGCTTGTGAAGCGAGAAATTTTCGGACCTGTAGTCCGTACACGAGATGGTGTAAAATTGATCGGTCATAAAGGGTATTTGTGCGGAAAAGGGAATAAATAATGAGATATAAAGCGC
Source organism: Turnera subulata (assembly GCA_028386065.3). Classification (NCBI taxonomy): domain Eukaryota; kingdom Viridiplantae; phylum Streptophyta; class Magnoliopsida; order Malpighiales; family Passifloraceae; genus Turnera; species Turnera subulata. The sequence goes on from JAKUCV010002355.1 coordinate 17,084, forward strand.
GGTTTATAGCACAAGGTTTTACCCAAACGACCTGGTATTAAGTGTGAGAATATATACTCCCCTATGGTGGATGCAATAATTTTGATAAGTCTGGCATTATATGAAAAGAATTAGAAATGCATCTAGCGGATGCCTTTACAGCCTATTTTTACGGATCCATAAGTCATGACATATACATGTGATTCCCTGAAGGATCCAAGCTGTTTGAAGCAACTAATTCCCGGGAATATACAAAATTAAAATAATTTGATCTTTACATGGTTCGAACCAAATTTGGATATGCATTATATAAATGAGTATACGCATGAATTTATTATTGCTTGTGTTGTTCCATTATTTTGTTTAAATATTATTGGAACTCCTGAAGAGGCTTCCAAATGTCGTACTATGTTTTGAGATGGAAAAATCTCATAAAGGAATTAGATGTCCAGAAGTACCCTATCAAAGTACAATTTATATTACTAGTAACATAAAGCCTGAAGTTTTTAATTTAATCCTATTGGCAAAATATAACTTTGCTCTTATCTTCGAGATATAACAGATATGGTATTATGTTAACCCTGTAAACCCGAAGAGAATATAGTTGGTTTTGCAGATGCAGATCCTTTATTTGATCCACAGAAAGCACAGACGGACATCTGCTACGTTTTTACACATGAAATTGCTATATTATCGGGACCACAAAAGCAAGATAACAAGGAAGATGTTCCAACAACAAATTACGAAGATAATGCTGCCAACGCTGTCCAATTAAAGTAGCGATGTTTCAAAAGTGAGCGGACATGGCATCTGTCACCAAATGTCACCGAAAGTTGACAAGGATGATTGGCATGCAACGACATCCAGAAATCAAGAGAGGCCAAAATGAGGGAGAGTAGAATACGTACTGCACTCTTTTTTCCTTCACCAAGTTTTTATCCCACTGAATTTTTCTTGGTAAGGTTTTTAATGAGGCAATTATCCCAAAAAGCATATTCTACCCAAAGTACAACAGTATTCAAGGGGGAGTGTTATAAAAAAAAAAAAAACGTGTGAATACTGTTATTATACCTACCCCTACAGAGTATTATTTGATGTATATAAAACACTGAGTTTGGAAATGAATGTGATTAAGCTCTGCATTTTTTTTCTGCTCCTTCTCTTTTTTATTTTCTTCTCCATCAAATCCTCTATTAAATACCTAAATTTACAACAGGATATACGAATTGACAGAAAATGAAAACCTGGGTACCAAATGCACCCAAGCCCGCATGGATCATATGGATGGGTCATGCTTCTACGATCTTTCGCTATGAGACGATGTCGTTCCCATGGATCCGAGGCCTATGTTTTTTTTTTTTTCTTTATCTCAGCGGAGGCCTACCGCCTATGTTTAACGTGACCATGAAAAGTATAGTTGGAGTATATGATCGACAAATGAACAGTTGAGGTATACGGTTAAAAGTTGGAATGCCAAATATACCACAACCCCATTTTAGAAGATTTCTTTTAGGATAAGGATTTTTCCGTTTTATTCAGTTTAATTTTGTGATAGAAGGTTGAATCCAACTGAATAACTTATGGATGTTCAGTTTCCTTCATCTTACGTTTATTTGTAGATGAAAAAAATTAAACATTAATAAAACAACAGACTATATCAGTTACCAGTGGCGGATGCACAGTGTGGTCACAGGTGACGACACTGGGCTCCTATAAAAAAAAAATAATAATTTAGCCCATCAAGTTTATAACCCATAACACACATTTAATTTGTTTTTGCCCACACTGAATTTGTAAAAACATAACAGCCCAGCCCAAACTATAATATTAATACCCACAAACTGTTTTGTATAGAATTTGAAAGTGGGTGGGTTGGCGCTTTGTTCCTGCGCATTATAAATAAGTTACCAAATCTAACAAACCTGACTTATCATCCTCTCCTCTCTGATTCTCTGTTCTATTTACTTTTTACCCTTTTATTTTCTTTCTCACCTTCAATCTTCCAAAACTCTTACATTAGTAAGTCAAGATTTTGCTCAATCAATTCCATCACACCACCAGCAGATTATCGATAAGAGATAAGTTTTGTTTTTAATGTCTTCTAAATATGATAAAATACTTTATCTACACACTATTACTTTACTGTTTTAGCTTTACTTGAATTTAATTTTTCTTGTTTTTTTAATGAAAGAAAGAAAAAATTTAAAGAAGAAAATTGTTAGAATCGTTAGAACTTTGACCTGCATTCAATTTTTTTTGTGACAGAAAATCGTTAAAAATAGAATGTAAGAGAGACTAGTTAGAGATATGACCTATATTCAATTTTTTTGGGAAGAAAGAAAATCATTTAAGAAATTGAAAAAAAATATAATAGTTAATTAATGGGTTCAGTTTTGTTGCTTTCTTTTATTCTTTTGTTAATTCAATTATGTAATATATTAATTAATAAAAATTTTCTAATTTTTTCTTCCAGTGATGGAAAGATATTTTTAGAGAACTAGAGGAATAGAAGATTCATCTTCTACTTCTATTCCTTTACCTAATGTACCTGAATCGACACAAGCACAATGCAAAAAAAGATTCATTGATGTTGACTTGGAAAATCTTGAAGCTGACCCTGGAAAGCGACCAAAAATTTTAGAATATCACCTTGATGATCGTGATGCTGTTCGGAGAGCCTATATGCTTAAGGGCCCTTGTCAACCAAAAGAACATAATTTTCCTCGACAAGAATTTGCAGGAGGTACCATTCGTCGTTTTAATCCTAAATGGTCTGAAGAGTTCGGGAATTGGTTAGAATATAGCATAGAAAAAGATGCTGCTTATTGTTTGTGTTGCTATCTTATGGGTAACGAGTGTGGAAGACAATGAGGAAATGACGTGTTCACTACCACTGGATTTTCTAGAAGGAAGAGTAAAGAAAGATTGCAAGTGCATATTGGAGATGTTAATAGTTTTCATAATAAGGCATGGAAAAAGTGTGAAGCATTGATGAACCAGAAGCAACATATTGATGTTGTTGTTTCAAAGCAGTCCAATCAAGCCAAACAGGATTATCGAATTCATCTAACAGCAGTGATCGATTGTATTCGGTTTCTCTTACGTCAAGGATTGAGTTTTCGAGGTCATGATGAAACTGAGACTTCCAACAATCAAGGTAATTTTCTCGAGTTGTTGCAATTTCTTTCTGATCATAATGAAATGATTAGTAAGGTACGAAGAGAAGCTCGTCGAAATCTTAAATTGTTGGCACCGAGTATTCAAAAGGATATTATAAGTGTTTGTGCATCTGAAACATTGAACAATATCATTGCTGATCTTGGGGGTGATTTATTTGCAATCTTGATTGATGAATCCCGTGATATATCAGTTAAAGAACAAATGGCTGTTGCTTTGCGCTATGTGGACAAAAATGGATGTGCCATTGAGCGGTTTGTTGGTCTTGTTCATGTTCCAAATACTAATGCTCTATCTCTTAAAAAGGCTTTGGAATCTTTATTTGCAAAATATGGATTAAGTCTGGCAAGTATCAGAGGTCAAGGATACGATGGGGCTAGTAATATGCAAGGAGAATTCAATGGATTGAAGACTTTAATCTTGAATGAGAATAAATGTGCTTTCTATATTCATTGCTTTGCACATCAACTTCAGTTAGCACTTGTAGCTGTTGCAAAAAATCAAGTTGAGGTTGCCTTATTGTTTAATTTGGTTACTAATCTGTCAAATGTGGTTGGAGCTTCATGCAAACGTCAAGACATACTTCGAGAAAAGCAAAAGGAGAGGGTCATTAAAGCATTGAGAGATGGAGAAATTCTTAGTGGGCGTGGATTAAATCAAGAAACTACTCTCAAAAGGCCAGGAGATACTCGTTGGGGCTCACATTACTGTACTTTGCTTAACCTGATCAACTTATTTCCTTCTATTATTGATGTTCTTGAAGTTATTGAGGAAGATGGTACGAGTTCAGAACAAAGAGCAGAAGCATCTGTCTTGTTAAATTCTATACAGTCTTTTGAGTTTGTCTTCAGCTTATACTTGATGAAAAATATACTTGGAGTTACACAAGAAATTTCTCAAGCATTACAGAGGAAAGATCAAGACATTGTCAACGCAATGGCATTGGTCAATATATCAAAAGTGAGATTGCAGAAAATGAGAGATAATGGTTGGGATTCTTTGCTTGAAGAGGTGTCTTCATTTTGTAAGAAGAATAATATTCATATTCCAAGTATGGATGACGGATTTGTGGCTCAAAGAAGATCAAAGCGTAAAGCTGAAAAGGTAACTAATATGCATCATTTTCAGGTTGAGTTGTTTTATCAAGTTATTGATAGGCAATTTCAGGAGCTTACAAATAGGTTTTCGGAGACAAACACAAAGCTACTTCTTTGTGTTGCATGCTTAAGCCCAAAAGACTGTTTTGCAGCTTTTGACAAGAAGAAATTCATTGAATTTGCTGAATTTTATCCCTCTGATTTTTCTCCAACAAAGCTCATGGTACTTGATAGTCAACTTGAAAGCTATATCGAAGATATGCGTTCAGATAGTGAATTTGCAAGACTAAACGGAATGGGTGATCTTTCAAAGAAGTTAGTTGAGAGAAGAAAGCATATTGTCTATCCACTTGTGTATTTGTTATTGAAGTTAGCTCTAATCCTTCCAGTGGCAACTGCAACTGTAGAGAGAACTTTTTCAGCAATGAGCATCATCAAAAGCCGCTTGCGTAATCGGATGAGTGATGAATTATTAAATGATTGTTTGATTACATATGTTGAGAAAGATGTATTTGATCGCATTGAAAATGAGCAAATAATTCAACGTTATCAAAATATGAGAACTCGTAGGGAACAATTGTAATATTTCATTTTCATATTATATAGTTCAATTCTTATGAGTTCTAGAATTATTTTTACTATTTGTTTTTTGCCCACACTGAAAAAAATCCTGGATCCGCCACTGTCAGTTACCCTTATGAATACACGGTTAAAATCGGAACGAGCATTCCTCAAATTCTTTTATGGACTGGGCATTGGATCATATACAATACGTTAATTAAATACGTTAATTATTGTTTTTTTTTGTTGTTGTTGTTTTACATTCTACAAATTTTTTATAGAAAATTAAAAATCAAAATGCAAGCTGTTGCGGTTTGAACACACGCGTACCTAGTTTGTACAGAAGATCTTAAGCCCACTCGGGGAAACCTGCTCAGATGCTTTTGCATGCTCGATTGTTACTTAGAAAAAATACCAACATCAATTTCTTGTTAAATCCTTCCAAACCAAGTGCCATTGAATCTCACGCCAAGTTTACACATGATTTTCATGTCTTCGTCTTTTTTTTTTTGGCTCATTGCTATTTTGCAATGTTTAAATTATAATTTATCAGACCCATTTGATGAGAATCGCGCTTTGCACATTTTTATTTTTTTGGTTAACTCGTAAAGGAATGAGAAATTTTTTTCTCCTTTTCTTTTTTTTTTGTAGTGAAAAAAATGAGACAGCCTCTTTTGTCATGCTTGAAACATCAAGAAATGCAGCGAGCTTTACAATATATTTATTTTTTATTTTCACCCATATTCTAATTTCAGTTTTCTGTAAACATATATAGTAGATATATATTTTGGTTTCCAATTTCGTTTTGTGACTACCACTTTCATCAGCTCTGGTCAAATTTGGTTGCATTAGTCCCTCACTCTTGTCTCTTCCGATGTGGAATAAGTTACATAATTGAGAATCTGATTCCAATGCTTTCATTTCTTTTCTTTTTTTTTTCGTATTTTGGAGTTTTGCCTGAACACGAATTAAAAAAATGAAACCAAATTGCTGCACTTGGATCAATCCCAAGGTAAAGTAATGTTTTCCTCTCTCTAATAAAGTAGAAAAAAAAAAGTTGTTAAATTGATGGATATTGTTTTGGACAAAATAACTAATATATAATTCTGTGCCAGCTCGCAATAATTCGTCTTCACTCTCCCTTTTGCTATCTTACATCGTTGGCCTTCCAAAGCTGGGCTTGAATATGTTGTCCCTTTGTTACTCTTAATTTTTGTCGCTGCATAATTCTCAAGATTCGGCGCCCTGCAAGGAGTATCTTGATCTTCCCTATGGATGTCATTTAGTTGGTTACTTGGTTTAGAAATACTTGTCTGGATTTATAGCTAAGACTTAATTAGGGGTTTTTTAAAACTTAATTTTCACTAATTTTGTTCTGGAATTAATAGTCGCTAATGTCCATTATTGTACTTGATGGCTGGCTTATAGATTTAATACTTTAATTTGTTTAATTTTATTGGTTTGTTTGTTTTTTTTTTTTGTTTCTGGCTACCTCCTAACATATCAGACAAGAGATCTTATTTATTCAATTCATGAGAGCCACATTATTAGACAGCATCATTGAAAATGCTACTGAAGTGATCAAAATTATAGTAATTAAATGCCATTCTGGATGGAGGGATATTAGAATAAGGAAAAGACCCTAATCTCTTTAAATAGGAACTCAGGGAGCTAGCTAGTGAATGAAACATACAAGAGAGAGCATGCAATACAAGTGAAGTGAGAAAAAAAAAAAATGAGTGACTCAGTTTTTCCTGTAGTTGATCTCTCTCCTTTCACTGCAGGAGGAGGAGGAGATGAAGATGCCAAGAAGAAGGTAATAAGAACAATTGGCGATGCATGTGCCAAGCATGGAATTTTTCAAATTATCAACCATGGTGTGCCAACTGAGGTCATAGACCGACACTTAGAGAATATGAGGACATTTTTTGCGTACCCTGATGAGGAAAAGAGTAAATGGAAGCCTAAAACTGATGATCTTTTCTATGCTGGCTATGTTGACATGTCGAAAATCTCACAGTTCAAGAAGGAAGAACTCACAATGAATCACCCTGACTGTGGCTACAACATTTATCCTGACAACCCACCACGCTTAAGGTATAGTATATATACATAATTTCTTGGAAAGTTCATAAATAGAAGAGTTGATGTTTTCTGTTCTGGGTTTGGTACTTTATAGGGAGGACTTGTTAGAGATATTCTCCTACTTTTCAAGGACGGCTGTGATCATAGAGGGGATTCTAAATGATTACCTGGGGCTTCCTCCGGGCTTTCTCAAGGAATACAACAATGTTAGGAAGCAGGACATCATGGCTAGTTTTCGCTACATTGCTGCAACAGATCCTGATGAGGAAAAAATTGGAGTGATTGCTCATCAAGATGCCAGCCTCATCACCCTTCTGTTACAGGATGACATAGGGGGACTTGAATTCTACGAGGATGGGAAATGGAAACCAGTAACTCCCATAAAGGGAGCACTCACTGTGAATATTGGGGATCCCATGCAGGTAAGCATTCTTTTTGGAAAACCATATTTAGTGTAAAGAGCTGCATAGTGTTTTTTTTTTGATACAAAGAGTATCCTAACCACCTGTCCGACTAATCTCCCCCCTTGGCTTAAGGCAATGGAACAAAACATGTTCGCAAAGGTTCCTAGAATTCCTGATTCCTAGTACCAATCATCTGTTTTCCCATCTAGTATCCGGAACTTTGCCCAACTAATCCGGATTTGACTCAGGTTGTACACCTAGTTATGATGGGGGAGTCTCCCAATAAGAATTTTCTAGGACAACTCAACCCAAAATTTCGCTTGAGCAGAACCAATTGGCTTACCAATTGGACCAAATCTCCCAATCATCTGTTGATATATTGTTAAAGTTTCCCAATCGTACTTTTTGAAGGGGGGTAAAAAAAAAGACAGATAAACAAGGATTGCTTTATTTTCTTGGGGGCTAATTAACTTGAAAAATTTTGCAGGTTGTGAGTAATGGAAAACTGAAGAGTGCAGAACATAGGGTTGTAAGAACAGTAGGAAGAGATCGTTACTCGTGTGCCTTTGCTCTCTTGCTAGGCATAGAAAAATGGGTGGAACCATTGCCCCAGCTCATCATCAATGAGGCACCCAAGTATAGGAGGTTCACTTTTGGAGAATATACACTAAAAAGGCTAAAAGACCTCAAGGATTCACCTTCTACTCCTGAAGCTGCCCATACCATTAACTCTTATGCACTCCGGCCCATCGAAGGGGAAGCTTGAGTTCTATATTTCCCAAAGTATTAAATTAATTGTTGTCTTAATTTCTATTATTATTTCCTTTCTAGTACTAAGGTTGTGTTGTGTGCCATCAGTGTATGTTTGAAATAATGACTTTCTGGTAAGTTGTAATATTTTATGAAGCAGAGTTATAAGCATGCAGTTTATAGTGATTAAGTAGAAGTAAGTAAAGAGTCTATGAGGTCTCAACCAGAACCATGAGATCAATTTTTTTAGAGCAAGGTGCAGCCCTCCACCAATACCTTCTATGGTGGGAACTTGCTCCCGAATTTAAGAAGTTATCGGTGTAGTCGCCCTTTTGGAGTGAGGAAATATACAAGAGTTTTATAATCCAAAAACAGATGAGGGTGTTGTTGATACTAAAGTTTGGGGCACCAAACTGAGTTGTGAAAGGTGTTAATTTTTTTTTCCTGTAATTTTTTTTTGAAAGGTGATATGATTCGATGACTGCGTATAATTACAATGGAAGGAAATTTCGTAAATGGCAGATGAAACAAAGGATAACTAGATGGGAAATAAAAATCTTTTCAATTGGGTCAGACAAAATGAGTTTGCTTTTGCTAAAAAAACATTAAAGAGATCAAATAACTATTTTCTTTTTTATGTTAGGATCCTAGAAAGAAACTATCCTATTCCTCCTACCATGACTCGTTGGATAAACAGCATGTAGATATTACAACACAACTTATGTATAATATAGTGACAATAATTCCAACGGGTGTCATGCACATCTCTCTGTACATGTCAGTTGTCAAAGGAATATCATTTCAATAACTGAATTACCTATATATAATTATTCATCCCTCAATTAGATAAAAAATATATAAATAAGTATCCACTTAATTTTTATTACTTGGGTAATAGAAAAAATAAGAAGGGGAAGGGGGTGAGCGAGGGGGTGGGGTAATATTTTATTAGTATTTTCCAATAATTTTAATTTGGATAAAAGTCAGAGAGTTATAACTAGAATAAATTAATTAGGCCATGTGGACACTTCGTCCTTTCCCGGCACGTCTGATATTTTCCCACCTGCTCTAGTTAATTACTCGTATAGAATTCATCTCGCTTCCAAAATGTTTATGGGTCTATACTAACGGATAAATCACTAGAGAATATTTTTAATTCAGTTGTTCATGTTAGAAGCTACCATTAAATTGAACAAACCCCACCCGGCAGGATTTTACTTGAAAGATGAAATTAGTTCTCTCACATGGGTCGAGTCCCATATCAAAGTGCCCGTTTGGAATGTGGGTTTGGGCGCGCGCGATAGGGATTGATCCCGAACTCGTTGTTTGGCGGAGCGTTATTGGAGGCCGGGATCGGGAATGGGCTGGGATCCAATCCCGCGAATCTGGGATTGAGGCCTCCAATTCCGGATTTTCAACTCATCCTTGGAAGCCGGGATTGAAAATCCGGGATAGGGGTTGAAAAAGTATGACGGGGGTGCCCCTGCTTATTTCTCATTAATACCATTTTACTCCGCTTGTATAAAATCATTTTTTCACACTTTGGATCAGCCGACTCGAGCCCGACACTCTCTCTCCTTCTCCTCCCAGGTCAGCTGTTCTTCCTCTCCCCTCTTCGTCTTCTCTTCTTCTTCTCCACGATTCATCGACATCAGAAGCGTGTTTATGTATTTTTTGCCTAAAATCATGTGCTTGAACTTGCTTCTTCCTCTTCTGCATCGTTTCTTCTTCCTCTACTCATCCAATCTTTGTTAAAATCGAAACCCCCAAATCAAACCCTAAGAACCCTAATTTTTAATTCCGAAATTGAAGATGCAATTGGGTTATAATTCTGCCCTAAATTGTTGTTACCATTCATTTAAGTTGGACTCATCACTAATTCACCATCTATTTCAATTGTGTAGGTGGATTGAAGTTTAAGGGGGCTCGACGGGGTTGGTCATCTCCATTGGTTAAGGTAAGAACTACTTTCCCTCCTCATTTGATGGTGTTGGTGGTATGAACCTTCTGTGAAACATGTGAACGCAAGTTGATACAACAATGAAAACATGTGACTCGGGACATGAACATTGAATGATTGTTGGCATGTTAGCTATGGCGTTGCTTATTTTCATGGCAAAATGAAAATAATTGTAGGTGTGGATGTTATGTAAACAATAGGTAATGGATGCTTCGTTGATGACTTTGTGGTTTTAGTAATGTGTAATGGATGCTTGGTTCTTATGCAATTTGGATTGTATTCCATAGAATAATACGTGTCAAAAATATTACATGCACACCATGTAATTTTAATGCATTTTTTTTCATACTCATTTAAATCAAATCATGTTTTACTCTCAAAAAATAATAAATGGGGAAAAAGTACAAGTCACTAAAAAAAATTATGAGTTAATGTCTTGGTTCCAAAAAATAATACTTGTAAAAAAATGATATATTCAATTACACTTAGATGGGTTTTGTTATTAAATAATATTAAATTTGAAAAAAATTCAATTCTAAAAAAAAATTAAATGGAAAAGTAAAATTACAATCCTAAACCCACCCCAAATCCAAATCCACCAACCAAATACTAAGTTCAAACCCAGGGGCAAACTAGTCATATTGTCTTCAAATCCAATCCCAAACCCACAAACTAAACACAATTTTGTAGTGTAATATCATCCCAGGCCCAAACCCCATCCCAGCAACCAAACAGGATGGCCCGGGATTGATCCCAGGCTCAATCCCATCCCACCCTGGTTTTGATCCCAGGCTCATTCCCATCCCATGCAACCCCACGATCCAAACGGGCCCAAAGGGATTTTTGTTATTGTTGCAGTATGCTAAGCCACACAGGATATCATTTTGGGGAGGGTGGGCCCTGTTTGCCTTCGAGGATCCACCCCTGGTTAGTTGATGAATAAGCTCCGAGTAAATGACATATTTAGGGTCTGCATTTTTTTAAAAAATACCTCTTAAGGGTCTGTATTATTTTTTGTCCCTTTTATGGGTCTGTACTCATATTTTTCGTCCTTTTTAGGTGTCCTTGTAACAGCCCGGGTAAAAATTTGGATTTTTACCAGGACTGTAAAAGTCTTTTTACAGTGATTTACCGAATGAATTAATCTTGGGTAATTAATTCAAGGTAAATCGGGCGTCGTTTTTCGTAACCGAGGGTTTTCCCGCGCTCGAGATTTTTCCGTGGATTTTACACACCAAAGTTGGTATTTTTCGGGTCCCGGAATCCTCAGAAAAATCACACCGGAAAATAACTAAGGGGTATCAGTTATTTTCTGGTCCGGACCGGACTCGCTCCATAATGCAGACAGGCTGCATTATTAAACGTCACAGGTTGTACAGTTTTGTTTTCACCTTTATAAATCGGAAGCAGAGGAAGAAAGGAAGAGGAGAGGAAGAGAGGAAAAAAAAAAGAAGAGGGAAAGAAAAAGAAAAGAAAAGAAGAGAAAAAAAAAAGAGAAGAGAAAAGAAGAAAAAAAAGAAACAGAAAAAAAATAAAAACAGAGAGGGGGAGAAAAAAAAATAAAAAAAAGAGAGAAGATATGAAAATTGGAAAAAAAGAAAAAAAAGAGAACAGAAAATTAGAAAAAAATAGGAAAAAAAACAACCGTGAACAGTGCCGTCACCCTCCATCTTTCGGTTACTGTGCACGGCGATGGGCTCCAGGCCGCTTCTCGATACACCGCCGCCACCAGCCTCTTCTCCTCACCGTCGCGACCTCAACCCCGTCACCCCCGCTCGGTTCCGCCGCCTGACGGGCCGTGACGCGCCGCTGACCCGACGACCGACCTGTGGATCCGTCTTCCTCCCGCGCCTGCACCTGCTCCAGCACCGCCGTGCCCAGTTTGCCGCCACCCTCGCGTCGCTCTTCGTCCGCGGTTGCCTTGCCTCGCCTCACCTTCCTCCTGCCTCGATCCGTGCTGCCGCCGACGAGCTCATCCTAGGTTTGGATATCGGGCAGTTTCCCGAGGAGCCGGCTTCGGACCGGTTATTGTCTCCGGAGTTGAGTAATCGGCTAAGGTGAGGATGGATTTCCTTCAATATGTGCCTGTATTACTCGGTTATTGTGTTTGATGATTGTTGCCCTGTTGAGTGTTGCATTTGCTGTGATTTGATTCGGGATGTTAATCCCAGTGTCTTGATTGTTTTTCGGATGTTTATCCCCACACATTGAGATTTTGGATATTTATCACTATGTCTTTTTGGTATAAGAATAATGGAATAAATAATAATTTGTGATAAGGATGTCGATCCTTGATTTTGGATAGGGATGTCTATCCCGATATTTTGGTTAGGGCTGTTGATCCCTGTGATTTGGTTTTGAATGATGATAATATAATTGTCACGTGGTAGGTAGTGGTACGACTCGGTGGTTTAAGACTGTTTTGTGGTGGCCATGACCTGGGTTACTTGTGATAAGCATGTCTATGCTTGGGATGTCTATCCCGTGATTATTTTTGGGATGTCTATCCCTAGGTTCTTATTTTTGGGATGTCAATCCCTGGGTTCTCTTGGATTTGGTCTGGCACCCGGAATATGTTGAGAACCAGGTCTGACCCCTAGCTTATCCGTGACGGGGCCCGGAAAGATAAAATTGGAAATTGGATTTTTATTTGAGTCTTTTTGGTCTTGGACCGGTTTTGGGTCGAGTCTTTCGGTTTGGTGTATTTTGGCAGTTTTTCCTTGTTTTCGACTTGAGTAATTTATAGTGTTGCATATTGATTGTCTATCCTTCGTCGGTGAGCACTTCGGACTCACCCCTCACCTGCAGGCTTTCATCCCGTAGGTTGAGTTATTTGGGGTTCAGGTTTGATGCATTCCAGACAGGTTGCGGCGTTATCCCTTGGACAGGACTCGGATCCATAGTTTCATCATGCGTCGCATACACTGCCTTAGTGAGTTATTAAGTCTTCCGCTGTGCTACTTTTTGCTATTGTTGGGCCATTGGGCTGGTTATGATGTTATTAATGTTTTTATTTTGGGCTGTTGAGCCCGAATTTCTGTTGTATACACTGTATGTTGGGTTTTATTTGGTTGGGTCGTTACAGTTCCGGCACGTGTTTACTGTGTATGGTAAATACGGGTCGGGGCGTTTCAGTCCTGGGCAGCCGCCCGGATGACGTGGACTGCCTGGCCAAAAAATAAAGCATGCGTGCCTCCTTTTTCTATACGTGGCAGCGCGTGTTCTGCACGTGATGTCCACTGTGCATTGTGGGCCCCACTTTATAATTTCTGATTTTTAAGTGGAATTTTTTTTGTATATTGTTTACTATAAATAAAAAGAAAAGAAAAGAAATTAAAATTTCTAACCGATCAAAACGATGAGTACATGACCTTCCAAAGTCATCTCTTCTTTCTTTTTCTTTTTCTTCCCACGCACTCACTCATCGATTTGCAGCCACCCTTTGGCCTTCATCTCCGCCGTTCTACAGCTCGGCCACTCGCGGAGGCAGCAATGGCAGCAGAAGCGAGATAGTTTTGGCTTCTACAAAGGCACTTTTAGGAGCAGCCTTGAAGGCCTCGACGCACTAGGACGAATTCGTCCACGATCTAACCGGATCTGGATGGGTTCGTCTTGGGTCTTCTTCCCCTTCTCAAGTTGATGGTCTGGGTTCACAAATATAAGGGTTCAAAGCAGTGTGCTCTTCTTGTGATGTACTCGCTTCCCACTATTTTTTTTTTTTTTGCGCAGATGATCTGTAAATTTGCACACATGCATTTTTATGGCTTCATTACGTTTTACCCCCCTGAACTTTCGTTGAAAAATGGATCACACCCTGTATTAAAAAAAACCGGTATTTAACCCCCTAAACTTTGTAATTCCGCATTTCACCCCATTTCGTTAGGGTTTTTATACTTTAGTTAGTTGACTTAATAGAATGCACGGATGATCAACACGTGGCAAGCTCTTTACCGTCCGATACTTTTTTTCATTTTAATTTTTTGAAAAAATATAAAAATAAAAAAATATTTTTAAAAAAAAAAATAAAAAATAAAAAACTTATATCATATGAAAAAGAAAAATAAGGAAACAAAAAAACGAAAAAATTATAAAAAGTATTATAAAAAAAAGTAAATAATTAACAATTATTATATTTAAAATAATAAAAATGCAAAAAATTAAACTCAACAAAACAATTATTTGTCTTTTATGAAAAAAGGAAAAGAATACAAAAGAAAAGCAAAAAAAATTCTACTCTAATAAAATAATATTTTTCTTTTACAAAAAATGGTTAAAAAATTTACTCAACGAAATGATTTTTACAAAAAAGGCAAAAAAAAATCTACTAAATAATTTTTTTATAGAAAAAGGTAAAAAAAATTTACTCAACAAAAAATTAATTTTATTTTACAGAAAAAAGCAAAAGAATTCAGCTCAGCAAAAAAATTATTTTTCTTAAAAAAATTTTTTTTTACAAGAAAGGGAAAAAAATAGATTAACAAAATACACAGATTATTGACACATATTATAACCATCTAATAAAATTGTTCTTTTTTAGTTATTTTATTTATAAAGAAAAAGCAACAAAATCTATATAACCAAAAAAAAGAAAAAAAAAGGTTCCACTACAAAAAAGAAAATCGCACACACACATTGAACAACCCACCACCCCCAGTTAGCAACCCGCCGCCTGCTATCATCGGAGCGAACAAAAAAAGTCACCGTGGCTAGGACTTCACCACCACCACCACCAAAATCACAACAACAGTGGCGTTAATTCACCAGCATCACCACCAGCAACAATACCGATAGGGCGACTCAACCACTGCGCTCATCTACTCTGCCCCCTACCTTCTCTCCTTCCACCTCGCCGTCCAGTCGTAGCTCTTCCTCGCTTCGTCGCTCTCCCTCCAGGCCACCCTCGCTTCCTCCCTCTCCCTCTCCCTCTAGGGCCTCTGGGAATTCCGACAGGGCTATCCTTCTACATCGACGCCTTCATCCCCTACGGCAGTCACTGCCTCCTCGCCGTTGTCAGCGGTGTCGAGGGCTCCATCCTCGATCTGCTCTTCCTCTCTCCATGTGCTCCTCCTCTTGCTCGTCTACGGCATCATTGCCCGGGTTGTGGGTGGGATCCTCTTTCTTCATCAATTTGGTTCAATCAATCCATTGGTTCAATTCTTGATTGGGTTTGATTTTACAATATTTATTTTATGCTTTTGTAATGACGGTGGCCGAAATTGGTGGTGGCATGGTGGTGGAGGTTGGGAGAGGCCAAACCCAACTTCCTTCCTTCTCCACAAAAAAAGAACCATACTTGAAGAAAGTTAAGAGAGAAGAAAAGCTCACCAACGCCTTCGCCTTAGGCTTTTTCATAAATGATGTCAGTGAACTCCTTACCCGACTCATCGGAAGCTTTCACCCACACAACTGGTTCGCTGGAGACTTTGGACGGAATTTTTGGTTGGGGAGAGGATGGAGGCGGCAGGAGGAGGAGGAGGAGGAGGAGGCACTTTTCCTTTTTCCTATTTGTTTTTTTCATTTTCATCTTTTTCTTTTTCTTTAATTTTGTAAAAAGTAAAGAAATTATTGGATGGACTAGATATTGTCACGTGTCTTTCATCCATGAATTCCGTTAAGTCTCATAACGGAGTTGGAATCGGGTCAACCGCAGGGGGTGAACCGCAGAAATAGAAAGTTTAGGGGGTTAAATACCGGTTTTTTTAGTACAGGGGGTGATCCATTTTTCAATGAAAGTTCAGGGGGGTAAAACGTAATGAAGCCCATTTTTATTGGTTAAAACCTTCTTGGTTTTTACCTTATGCCATCAATTGAGAGTTGTAGCAATTCTCAATTAATTTCTTGATGGATATGAGTATTGCCTTTGATTATGGTCATCGTCCTTTTTTATTGTTAATTACAACAAATAATCACGCCAACATTTTCATCTAGTCTCCTTTGATTTTGTGAGTAAGAAGTGGCGTTGCTAGTTGGCTTGGTGTTTAGCTTCAAACTGGATTTTCTAAAAAAAAAAAATAGCTCTGTGGTCATGCTTTTTTTTTTTTGATGCAAACGATTATCTTTATTGATGGATATATTTACAGAGTGTTGTGAGTACAAGCAAAGAAACAGACGTTATACATACAGGATGCACTAATATAAATGCTACGTTTAAGGGCGCTAACAACTCGTAAAAACAGGGAGGTTGGTATAATAAGCTATAGTCACGTGTTATTGCCCAGTAAATGGAAATTTCTTCGAGGGCCTTTCCACGATCTAAGAGGTTCAGCATTGGAGATTACGAAGGAAGCACTGTAAGGGAAATCCTGCTGAAGTGACTTTAGCCAAACAGTAGCATGAACAATGATGCTATCAACAATTCTGTCCACGTTTGAAGATGTGTTCTTGAAAATTCTCCAGTTTCTTTCCAGCCAGAGAGCCCATAGTGTTGCCATACCGATAATTACCCAGATTGCAAGGCTGCCATTAAAAGGGGAGACAAATGCCCATTGAAGGAGAAAAAGGTCCAGGGAGTGAGGAGCGCACCATTTAATATTCCACCATCTGCATATTTTACTCCACACTTGCCATGAAAAAGGGCAGAAGAGCATCAAACGATCCCTTGTCTCGACGCAAGACCCGCAGTAGACACACAATGAGTCGGCAAGGGAAATAATGCCACGATAGCAAAGTGCATCTTTTGTAGGAATTCCGTTGTTGATAGCGAGCCAAAGCCAACATTCAACCTTAAAAGGAATTAAGGTTGTCCATACAAAAGGTTTGCTTCGTGGTAGACAAGAGAGCCTACATAAGAATTTTCTACCATTCATCACAGAGTATGCGCCCAAACGATCATCAGCCCATGCCCAGATATCCGGTTTAAGTGGCTGTAAACGGAGGCCAAATATTTCTTCCAAAATGACATTAACTTGTAATAACTCCCATTCCCGTAACTGCCTCCTCCATAAAGTAGTCCAACTAGGTTTCTCATCAACAATATCACAGCAATCTTTAATAGAGAGCTCTTGAGAAAGTGAAAAGGAGAAAAGACGTGGATACCTGGTCTTGAAAGCACCATTGCCAGTCCAATTGTCCAGCCAAAAACGTGCAATGGTGCCGTCTCCCACTCGAATAGAAACACCATCCATAAGAGCATATCAGGTTTGACTACTAGCATCACCAGAACCAACAATGTCCCTCCAAGTCTTCGAAGCCGCTGCCAGGTTAAAATAAGGCAACAAAACAGAGTGCTGGATTTCGCATTTATTTTTCACCAAAACTTTCCAATCTTTTTATTCGGCTTGAGTGAATTTCCATAGCCATTTGAAAAGGAGACATTGATTGAGGATGTTTAGATCGATAATTCCCATGCCACCAAAATCCATGGGCTTCGAGATAAGCTTCCAGGCCACTAAGCATACTTTCCTTGAATCATTGAGACCCTGCCAAAAGAAATTTCTCATGAAGGAAATCAGCTTTTTTGCAACAGCAACAGGTAGGCGGAATAGTGACATGTAATAAGTTGGGAGCCCTGATAGAACAGATTTGATTAAAGTCACCCGGCCTCCAATGGATAAATATTTTCCTTTCCATGATTTTAGCTTGGAACTGAATTTATCTAGAACAGGTTGCCATGCCGAAACTGACTTCATGTTGGCTCCAAGAGGGAAGCCGAGATATTTGATTGGGAGATGGTCGACCCGGCTGTGGAGCAAACCCGCGAGGTGTCTGACTTGAGACTGTTGCAAGCCAATGCCCACTACACTGCTCTTGTGGAAGTTGATACTCAAACCAGACAATGATTCAAAAACTTTAAGACACCGTTTCAGGTTCGAGAGGGTATGGTGATCTGCAGGTGAAAATAGGATTGAGTCGTCCGCATATTGGAGAATCGACATTGGAATGTTGTGTATCCGGATTGGACTGATTAGCTCTAACTCTGCCGCCTTGGAGAGAATAATTGGGAGACCTTCAGCAGCTAAATTAAACAAGTAAGGAGATAGGGGATCTCCTTGTTTCAAGCCTTTGCCCATAGTGAATTCTCCTGTAGGTGACCCGTTTATAAGCACTGCCAGAGAGGAAGAGGATAAGCACTCTTCGATCCACGCTCTCCATTTAGCACCGAAACCCATCGCTTGCAACACCTGCATCAAGTAACCCCAGTCGACGGAGTCGAAAGCTTTTCGAAAGTCAAGCTTCCACAGAATAGCATTGGATTTGTTTCTACTCAAAGAGTGCACTACCTCATTAGCTAAAAGAGCACCGTCTATAATGCTTCTACCCTCGATAAAAGCAGTCTGTTGATTTCCAACCAAGCGAGGCATTACCACCTTTAGACGACGCGCCAGAAGCTTAGAGATAATTTTGTAAATGCCATTGACAAGTGTCATGGGTCTGAATTCGTCCAAAGCCTCAGCGCCAGCCTTTTTAGCAATGAGAGTAATGTAGGATGTATTAGCACCTTTGGGTAACCTGGCGTGTTCAAAGAACTGAGAGATAAGATTAAAGATGTCAGTTTTGATGAGATTTCAACACTTTTTATAGAATGAGAAAGAGAAACCGTCAGGGCCCGGAGCTTTGGAGCTGTCACATTCCCAAACAGCTTCTTTCAATTCATCCATTGAGAAAGGTTTTTCCAAGTTAGCAGCAGTTTGTGTATCCAACTGCCGAAATACCAAGGAACCAATGGATGGTCTCGGCTGGTTGCTAGGGGAGTATAACTTGGTAAAAAATTCTCTTGCGCCCTCTTTTATTGTATTAGGATCTGACACCATCTGATTATCAATCATAAGTTGATCAATCCTATTTTTTCTGCCCCTGATACTCGCTGAAATATGAAAAAATCGCGAGTTCCTATCTCCAAGTTTACACCACTTGATCCTTGACTTCTGTCTCCAAATGGACTCTAATTGTTTGGTCTTTAACCCCAACTCAACTTTCAAATCAAGGCAGCTCTGCACTTCAGACGGGGATAGGACTCTACTTTCGGCTGCCAGGTCAAAATCATCAATCTGAGATTGGATGGAAGCAATGACCTTAATAACATCGCCAAAAACATCCCTGTTCCACTTGGCTAAAAGAGACCTCATCAAGCTCAATTTTTTGAGAAAGCGAAAGCGACCAGGAAAACAATAACATGCCTCTTCCCACATAGAGCCCACGATTTGTAGGAAATTCGGATGGTCCCACCATACAGCAAGGAATCTAAAGGGCTTTCTCCCCCAGTCAGTAGCGACTTGGGATAGGATTAAAGGACAGTGATCAGATTTTTGCTTACTAGCAGACTTCAAACACAGGTTCGGGAATTGAACACACCAATCGGCCTCGGCTAGAACCCTATCTATTCTGCTAGCAAAATTGAGATTTCCCCAGGTGTAAAGTCTGTCAGATAACCCGAATTCGATGAGCTCCATATTGTGAATAAAACACTTAAAAGCAGAGGCTCCCCTGTTATAAACTCTGCCACTTTTACGATCCAAAGGGCCAAGATTCTCGTTGAAATCTCCTGCAATTAGCCATGGAGCAGCAAAGGAAGGCTTTAGAGTGAATAGCTCATCAAACATGTGAATTCGGTCGTCAACATGTTTGTCGCCATACACTCCACATATAGTGACAGTAATATTGGTTCGCAGGAAAACCGCTTCAAGGAGGATCCAATTATCCGAGAAAGAAGACCGGAGAGGTTTGAGGATGTCACAATCCCAAATGAGCAGCAATCCACCAGCCCTTCCCCTGGCGTCGACATTGATGAAGTCAATATTGCCAGGTCCCCATAACTTATGGCAAAATTGTAAGTTTACATTTGCACATTTTGTCTTACAAATAAACAGTAAGTTGGCAGAGACACGTTTGACCAGGTCGCGTATATGAGCATGTTTTCTAGAGGACGCAAGGCCTCTTATGTTCCAAGTAATAAAGCTGAACATAAAGAAGACGAGAAATACACTCAAAAAAGAATGATCAGGGACGTGGTTCAGGTCTCAATCCGAGACCGCGTCCAATCTGCAGCTTCGTTTATCACCAGTGTCTCCAACATCTGATTAGTCTCTGACTCACATCTTGGTCTATCCCAACCAATTAGATCCCAAACTCTGTTGGTTTTGTTCACCTCCAACGAAGTAAACGAAACAGGGATTGAGGGAGATGTCACGTCCACATCCTCCGTGACAACCCTTTTGTTGAGCCTACAAATATCAGAGTCGGTAACAGACTTTCAACTTTCAGGGGTAGATATAATACTACCCTCCTTCCTCAAGTACCGAAACTTCCTGTCTCTCTTCCACTGCATGTTCTTAAGTATGGCCAAGACCTTTCTTTCCACTAGTTTCTTAAGGGAGGATTGATCGAACTCGGTAGGATCATAGGGTTCATTCCAGAAGTCCAAAGTTTGAAGCTTATAAGAGTGGCTGGATGAGGGATCGGTTATTGGTGTAGAGTTCCTGGTTTGGTGGGGGTTTTTGGAGGAAGAACACTGAGTCGAGGGGGATATGGGGTAAGGGACTAAGGGTAGTCACTGTGGGTTATCGAGTGAGGGCTTGGTGATATTAACAAATGTTTCGAGTGGGCTACCAGAAACAAGGCCTAGAGCAAGTGGGCTAGATGTTATGGGTTGGGAATGGTAGTGAGTGTGAGAGGATGGATCGGGTGTCAGCATTGTGGTGGGGTAGGGTTGGGACAGTTCGGATGGAATTGACTTCGATGAGAGTGCGGAAGGTGTGCCTGGAGGTGGCTCACGTTCTTGCACGACTTTATTGATTATTGGGCCCAAATTAAATATCTCTTAGGTATCTCAATCGGTTCTAGTGGCTGATAGGTTGGTTGTGGGACACAAAGTGCCAGGCAGTGCATGCGTCTTGTTGGAGGAAGCAGGTGTGATCGGTGTAAGGTTTCCGGTGCCACTCGTCGTCGCCTTGTTACCCTGAACTCCGCTGTCAACAAACTCAAAGGAAGACATAGAAGACCATACCCAATCTTGAGGATCGTATTGAGTTTCAACCATGCCAATCTTGTATGGCTTTCCCCCGATCGTGGCTGAGAACTCACGATTAATAAGGCCAAAATTGGTGGTTAAGATAAGGACTTCAGCAACATCCATACGAGACTTGCTCTTAGTGTCGCTACTACAGTCAATCATTGTTCCTACTTTGTCAGCAACAGTGGAGAAGAATTCGTCGTTCCAAACATGTGGGGGAACACCTCTGAGAAGAACCCAGCATAACCGGTTGGATGCAGCATCCCCATCTTGCCATGGTCTGAACTCACTAAAAAGCTGCGTGACAACATCTGGTTTATTGTTCAACACCTTTTGTAGATCATCATCAGTTTAAAACTTGATAAGGAAAGATGTACCGCCAAGGGGGATAGTTGAAATGTTGGTGTTGATGCATGTAAGCAGAATAGTAGATAGGCTGTTGATGGGGATAGGATTTTTATGGGTCCCAAAAATGCATCGTTTGAAACATCCAAAGGATGTGTTTTTAGGAACGAACACTTGATTGTCAGGTGTGGGTGGAAGTGGCACGACGGGGGGCTGAGAAGAGCATTCGCCTTGGACAGCAGTAGCGTAGGACTTGTTAAAGGGGAAGGCAACAAAATTCTTGTTCGGTACCGAAGGCGGGAGAGGCGTGGATAGAACAGTGGTACTGCGACGACCTTTGGCTGGAGTAGCAAGGAGAGAGCAACCGTCCACTTGAACCAAGTTGATCTTCTGAATTAGGGATTGGAGTATGATGTTGTTCTTGAAGCGTACGAAAGCAAATCGCTTTCCACTTTTGTTCAACTTATTTGGGATGAATACGTCCATGACGTCGCCAAACCTAGCCATAACTAGATGGACGTCGGTGGGAATCCAACGAGCCGGTAAGTTCTCCACATAAATGCTAAAAACAAGATTATTGTCGATGGCGCTTTGGATTGTCCTGCGACTCCATCGGGAAAAGTGGGTAGGCTTGGGATTCGGGGGAGATGGAGGGTGGTGGACTGTGTCCACTGAAGGGAGATGGTGATTTTGGAGGTTGGGGGTGTTTAATGGTGGTGTATCGATGACGCGATGGTGTGGGATGAGGGGTGGTTGGGGAAAGGGCTGGGTTGGGTTGATTTGGTACAGAGGGAGGTTAGATGGTGGCCGAGCAGTAGGGTACGGTGGCGCCGATGAGTTCAGGTGATGGGCGAAGGTGGGGATGCCACCCGGGAGACCGGGAGACATAGGCTGCGAAAGAAGGGGTTGGGAGATGGTCATTCCTGGCGAGATTGTGGCAGTTGCCCGAGAGGTCGCTCTATGGTCATGCTTGTGTTGGCAGGCAAGAGGTCATGCTTGGTTTCTCTACAGTTTTGTTGATTTGTGGGGGTGAACTCGCATTTCTTGAAGAGTAAATGGGTCGGGTGTCGCGTTCGAGATAGGGCCGGGAGCGCTCCGGCGAAGAGGAAGAAGGAGGCGTCGGGTGGTTCGAGGTGGCAAAGGCAGCACAGTTGTTCGTCGTTGAGGACTTCTGCGGGTGTGGGGTTGCGCGGTCCAACGGGATGATGTTGGACACGACATCGTTTGATATTGTTTCCATGGATTGTTTGTTTTTTTCTTTATATCCTTTTTTCTTGTGTGAAAATTTGTGGAATGAAGAGGAAAAAAGTTTGGGAGAAATCAGATGCACGAAGTGATCACATGGGGATTTTTTTCTTTTTGTTTTCTTTATGTTAAACAATTTATGAAATTAAAAATTGCAAATTATTTTTCAAAATAATGCAAAATCTTAAAGTAGGGCCCACAGTACACAGTGGACATCACGTGCATAACACGAGCTGCCACGTTTCAAAAAATGAGGCACACATGCTTTATTTTTTGGCCGGGCAGTCTACGTCATCCGGCCGGCTGCCCGAGACCCCTAAAAAAGAACGATAAATACGAGTAAAGACTCGTAAAAAGGACAAAAAATAATATAAACCCTAAGAGGTATTTTTTTAAAAGTACAGACCTTAAATATGTCATTTACTTAATAAGCTCCATTGATACCTTTTTGGGGGGACAACCTTCTGCACATGGATGTAGTGTTACCTTGTTATGGTTTTTGTAAGGTTTTATGATCTTGTACAGGGAATTGCCTCCCCTTCGGATAGTAGGCTTTTGGACCCGTTGCAGATCGCGGTTTCATTGCCTATGTCTATATACTTCAGTGCCTCGTGCACGAAATTGATGAAGAGGCTGAATTTCTTCCTAAATAATCCATGGCACATAAAAGACCTGCTGAAGCAGGTTCCCAGACCGATTCCATTGTCTTATGAAATTCAGTGACTCTTTGTCTGTTCCATCGTGGAATAACCTGCGAACTTGATTCCACTGCCTTATGGGAATTATTTTAAATTTCTTGACTTTGCCTTTGTCTCTGGGCCAACATGTATAATTATTAAATAAGGTTAGTACAACGCACTGCGTCATCGAACTGTTCCAAGGTTAAATTTTGTCCCCTAGACCTGTTTTCTAATTGTCACCAACCTATGCCAAGTCACCACGTCCAATCACGAGCGAGATCAAACTGTTTAGTTTGAGAAGAATACAATTTTTTGCTTTTAGCTGGAAGGATTAGTTAATATATTTTGCCTTCAATCTTCATAATACTTTAGACCTTTGCCATTCCTGCTGACTTTGCGTTGGTGGCATAATTTGTAGCATTTTGGGTCGAATCCGTTGTAATTTCTCAAATATATGTTTCCCTCATTCATAATTTTACAGTAATTTACGTACTTTTTAATTGACTGTACACTACAGTCAATCTGTTCCATGATTTCTCACTTATAATTATACAATCAGTGGAATATCGTTTAGTTACTGTATATTTAATGTATAACTGTTTAATTTTTCTATGCAATTTTTTTCTTGCACATAAGAGTATGTCTCACACATAACATGGAATATGGATTTTGATCAAATTATTACCCAAATTAAGTTTCCATTTACCGGCGCATTCAGTGCTTTGCCAACCATGCAGTTTCTTTTCTATTTTTTGTCTAACTTGTTGCAAGTAAATTAAGTAGGAAAATACAAAAAGTCAATGGGGGTAGTTGTTATGTCATGCTCATTATTTTTCTTTCATCATCATAATCATTATTTTTGTACAAGGCCATAAGTATTATATGACTGCTAATTATGGACACAATTAGCAAGTATCACAGCTGCTATAATATTGAGTGATCATAATATTTTTTTCCCCTCTGGGTTGGTTCATATTATTATACTTAAAACAATACAACAGTTTGCTTGGGTGGAGCTTGAATTTCGTAATAGCTAGATTCATAGTCATAACATATATAACGCTAGCCACATTTTTCTCTCAACTATGAAAAAACATCTCATGGAAATATTCTGGGAAAATAACTACAATTATATTGCTTTATGAATTACTTAGTGTTGTCCTTCAAAATTGGCCAAGAAAATGTTGTCCCTCTGCTACTTATAACATTCGTTGCTGCATAAATCTCAGT
This sequence comes from Turnera subulata, assembly GCA_028386065.3. Taxonomy (NCBI): domain Eukaryota; kingdom Viridiplantae; phylum Streptophyta; class Magnoliopsida; order Malpighiales; family Passifloraceae; genus Turnera; species Turnera subulata. The sequence continues at coordinate 41,545 of JAKUCV010002355.1, forward strand.
ATTGGTAGCCAATATTCATGGAGTATCTTTTCCTGTGGATGCTACTGAATTCGTTTAAATTATCTGGTTGTTTCTACCTACTATGATTACATTGGGTAGATGTCGAGATGGTTGACTAGCTTGTTTTATTTAAGTAGTTCTCAGTATATAAACAATATTTCTAATGGTTGTCATGCACATGTATACCTGTTAATTGTCAAGAAATATCAGTTTTCAATTGATAAAATAAAATAAATTAAAATAACGTCCTCTCTTGTCTCATAATGTTAGAGTCTCAGAGGTAGTAATCTCCTTAAATAGGAGGAACTTGAGGGCGGGAGCTAGTGAATGAAGAAACATATATACAGGAGAGAGCAAAGATTAATTCAAGTGATAAATTGCGAAAAAACAAAAATGAGTGTCCCAGATTTTCCTGTAGTAGATCTCTCTCCTTTCACTGCAGGAGGAGGTGGAGATGAAGATGCCAAGAAGAAGGTAATAAGAACAATTGGCGATGCATGTGCCAAGCATGGAATTTTCCAAATTATCAACCATGGTGTGCCAGCTGAGGTCATAGACCGACACTTAGAGTATATGAGGACATTTTTTGCATACCCTGAAGAGGAAAAGAGTAAATGGAAGCCTAAAACTGATGATCTTTTCTATGCTGGTTATATTAATACCTCCAAGGTCTCACAGTACAAGAAGGAAGAAATTACAATCAACCATCCTGCCTGCACCTACAACGTCTATCCTGACAACCCACCTGGCTTCAGGTATAGTATAATAGTGTACGTATATTTTTTTGGTCATCAATACATAGATGTATGTAGAAGGTTAATTTAAACCAAGAATTTTTTTTTTGATCCTTTAGGGAGGATTTGTTAGAGGCATTCTCCTACTTGTCAAAGACTGCGGTGATCATAGAGGGGATTCTAAATGATTACCTGGGGCTGCCTCCTGGATTTCTCAAGGAATACAACAATGATAGGAGGCAGGACATCATGGCCAGTTTTCATTACTTAGCGTCGAAAGATCCTGATGAGGAAATGCTTGGAGTGATTGGTCATCAAGATGCCAGTATTGTTACCGTTCTGATACAGGATGGTACTGGAGGACTTGAAGTCTTCGAGGATGGGAAATGGATAGAAGTAACTCCTGCAAAGGGAGCTCTTGCTGTGAATATCGGTGATCCCATGCAGGTAATTGACCAATTGATCTTCTGTTATCAATTGCAATTCTTAGTATTGATTAGTGTTTTTTTTGGGCTTAAGTAACATGGAAAATTTTGCAGGTATTGAGCAATGGCAAACTCAAGAGTGTAGAACACAGGGTTGTAAGACCAGCAGGAAAAGATCGTTACTCGGTTGTCTTTGGGCACTTGGTAACCATAGACAAATGGATGGAGCCATTGCCTCAGCTAACCATTAATGAGGCACCAAAGTATAGGGGGTTCACTTTTGGAGAATATACGCTAAAACGGCTTAAAGACTTGAGGGATTCACCCACTACCCCTGAAGCAGCCCACACTATCAACTCTTATGCAATCGGGCCCAACATAGCAGAAGTTTGAGTCTAATGTATGCCAAATCTGTGTCCTGGTATTTCTATTATTTCTTTTATACTAAGGTTGTGTTGTGTGAAGCCTCTGTTCCCTCAGATTTGGTGGTCAAAAGCATCATGTTGTTTCGTTTTCCTTTCTCTTCGAGAGTAATTAATCTCTGGCCAAAGTTGATTGTATACCTCAAAAAGTCAAAAGAAGTGCAAAGTTGTCCATCCTTCACGTAATTAATTTCTGCCTTGGGTGCATTGGCTCGGTGTTGAAGTTCAAATTCGAATCCCAAATCCCTTTCGTATGGTGATATCCCTTCTAAATTCGGCATGAAAATGTTGTCCCTTTGCTTGCTACTTAACTTTTCTTCGCTGTATAAAAAAAATATTTTTAATGCGTATAATGCACTTGTATACATGTAATTAGTTGTCCAGGAATACCAGTTTTTGTCGAAGATCTCAAAAAAAAAAAAACGATCTCTTTTCTCATTATTTAAGAGTTATCCACTAACTTAATATTCTATAACTTGAGAGATAAAAATTATAGGAAATATAATTAGAGTAGCAGAAATTTTCATCATCCTTTGTAATTCCTTTTTTTTTTTCTTTCACAATTATTCTTGGAAAATTGTAGTTGTTTCTACATATACAATCTCACACACATAATACAAAACGAGAGTAAAAGACAAAAGAATTTACTAGATTCTGACAATATTTGACAATACATGGTTCATAGGCAAAAAAAAATGGAGGAATTTTCCGTCGTTATAAGAAAGAAATACAAAATAGTACTGATATTGTAAACGGAGATTGGGCGCAAAAATTGGGCCTTAGGCCTGTCCTAGACAGAAGGACACAAGTCTTCCCAGTGACTTGAATTTTTATAATTAAATAGAGCGATCCTCTACCTTTGTCTCAGGTGAGGTCGTGAGGATATCATTGAGCACCAAAAAGTCTCAATGTTCGTGTGTATAAATTATAATTATTTTTTCCAGAAATATTTCCATGAATTCAGTAAGCCGTCTGAAGGTGCTTCTGATATATATACTGAATGGCGGAAATTAATTTTGCTAGTGAAACGCTGCTATTATTATTGTCGTACAAATTTAGCAATAAAAAAGTTGATATTTTCCATTTATTTATTCAATTCTTTGACACAACAAGCCCCTTGATACATCATGAAATATGCCTTTTAATATGAAAATAGCCAAATTAACCCCATGGAAAATCTGGAGCATCAGAAGTAAAATTGAAGTTACCGCAATTTGTCCCATGAGCAAGCAATGAAGAACTAAATCCCAGCCTTGAAGAATCCAGATCAAACTGCAAGAAATTATCCTCCAACTGGTGTGATCCTATCACGACTGCTTGTTTTGCAGTCTTCCCTCCATCAACAAAAGCAAGGCATGCCACTCCCTTCCTCACTTCCTTCATTGAATTTGCCCCAAACATTCTCCAGTTAGTCCCATTCCTCAAGGCCAAATCGACCCTAGGAAAAGGCAAACCAACCCGCGTTGGCCTGTGTTGAGTGGTGTTGAAGCATAACCCAAATGGGTGAATCTTCTTGTGTACTATAGGGTAACCATGTGTGGCTTTTGAGAATTTTTTCAAGAAAGCATGGTATATATCGCTTCTCAGTATGGTGTAAGGAACCACCGTACTAAGCATAACACCCCCATTTCCTTTACCGTCAAAGTCGAATGTGCCATGTTTCATTTTCAGTGGCTCTCCCTGAATCAATATCTTCTCTACTCCTATATAATACTCCACTGAAATATTGTCCCTCCTTATCAATGGAGTATAAGAAAGAAGCCTCCTTATATCTGCTCGAAACTGCATGAGATAATATGGGCCGTCGCCAAAGAAAAGTACCCCACTACCTTCTGCTTCACCAGGAAGACAAATAGCAAACTTCCTACCCACCCCCAGATAAGCAGGAGTGAACTGGGTTGCAAGAGAAAGGGGAGACCAAGACAAGGAAGCTAGGCCAGCAACATAATCAGGGAGGGAAACATTGTTGGGTAACTGCCAGAGTGATCCTGGCGCACAAGAAATGCAGACATCGCTGAAACTCAAATGACCAGAGACATGGTGTCCAGTTCCGGTCCAGGGTACGTTAAGATCCATGTGGGTCAACAGGGAAGAGGCACAGGCATTCGTGACAGGGTTTGTGGGCGTGACACTACAATAGCACTGACCGTTTACGAGGGTGTTGTTAGTGGATTGGCACATGGGGGAGAGGTAAGTCCTGCCTTGGTTGCACTCCTGAGATGTGCAGGCAAAAGGGGGACGGTAAGGGTCATTGTCCTCCCAACACATGTACCATGAGAAAGGTGCATTTATGTCGACGACAAAGTGTTTGCTGGCTTCAGCGTCAAACCCCCAAGGGATGGGGGCGAAGAGGTTGACGATGTAAAGAGAAGTTTGGCCGTCTCTGTTGATTGATGCAACGGGACGGAATGATTGGGATGAGAGTTGGAAAAAGGAAGTTAATAGGAGGAAGAAGAAGACTAATGGAAGAAGCTGCATTTTTTCTTTGGATTAGGTTAACTATGTAATCTTGGTCTGTGAAAGATTGGGGGTGTGGTGCTGAAGTTGTAATAGGGGTATTTATATCAAAATTTTTTTTGACTTTTTTTGTGGGTTTTGAATAGCATCTTTGACTTAAAAATCCAGCATGTGACTTTCTCAAGTATTTTGATTGATCCTTAGATTTAGATGTTCTATAATTAAATGTTTATGGTACTGGACACGGGAAAAGTATCCAAGAAACAATCTATCAACTTGAAGTATATATATTGTATTGGGGCAAAAATTCATTTGACTAGTGACCTGGATCTACACGTCGATTAATAATAGATATATGTGGATATGTCCCTGAGAAGAACATGCATGGAAGCTTCTCCAAATTCCAAATACTAGATTGCATCTATGATCTATCCCTCCTTTCCCACAATTATACACTTTTGAATACAGGAAAAGTACCAAAGAAATAATATTTCATTGACTTATGACCTCAGATCCACACATTGATTAATAATAATAATTGATATATGTGTGGATATGTCATTGAGAACATGGGCATGCTCAATAGTTCTCCAAATTCCCAAGTATTGCAATGCTTGGCCTCTACTTTTTTTCATGAACAATAACACTGAGAACTTATATATTGTTAACACTCAAAATTCGTAATATAACGCCCAGATATAGTTAGAATCGGGTTGGAAAAGGTGATGGTGAATAATCGTCGTAACCCTTATTGAGTTTTTAGCTTTTTGTTTTATTGAGTTTACTTTAGATATAAATAATACTATGATACTAGATAACTACATCTAGCAGATAATAATAATACAATATGATATCGATAAGGGGAAAAATATCCAACAAACAAATCATTTTAAGTTATATATTAATTTCAACAAACAAACTTGAAGTATATACTATTACATGTCGTATTTTATGGGCAAAGATTCATTGACTGATGACTTGACCCACATGTCATCAACTAATTTTATCTGTACGTGGATCCACCGTCCACGTCCTAGAGAACATGGTATACTCAGCAGCATCTCTTTATTCCAAATACTGTATTGCTTGTATTTCTTCATGTTTCATCAAGTGCCAAAACCGACCTTGGTCCAACCACGGTCCAATTATACCCGGTCTAACCACGGTTCAACCATATGCTCGATTCAACGGTTCTATGTGTGTGACCCTGTAGGCACTTGTAACATCCGACAATAATCGTAAAATCTCATTTTACAATTATAAGCAAAGAGCGGCGTCTAGCAACACATCATTGCTACCCGAACGACAAGATCAGTACTGATTCTGTATGCCTCGGAACATGTCATCGTCCTTTCGTCCCATTATCAAGATCGAACACGAGACATGGAATATGTCAATCTCGTATGTGTTTAATCTATTTTCTTGATCCCCGAGTTAACTGTATAAAACGGATACCTGTGATATCACCATATCACCTAATCCGAGTATGGCCATGCATTTAACAGTCCAACTCTATCAAGAAACCATATGATAATATACCCTTTATATGGGTCGAACGAATCCCGTCTTGATCAATCAAAACCCACTACATACTCGTCATATACCCAATGATTACCCTTATGTCCACCCAGTTACGGATGACTAGGAATAATATCAAAGTACATGACTCATATGTTGGATACCTTGACGATCTCAGGTCGGAGGACAATACATCTATAAGAAACACTAATGACATACATATAACTCTTGAATATATAACAATTGTGAGTTTTAAGCATTATATTGCGGGTCTATATCAATCTTAGCCCAACCTTTTCCACTACCACTTATTAGCAGCATTGGGAATAACTCAAAAATCGAAAAACAAAATAACTCAAATGAAATCTATATTTATTATGATACTATGATCTATTGATGTAGATCGTCTATTATTATTATGTTCATGATATCGATAAGGGGAAAAATATCCAACAAACAAATCATTTTAAGTTATATATTAATTTCAACAAACAAACTTGAAGTATATATTATTACATGTCGTATTTTATGGGCAAAGATTCATTGACTGATGACTTGATCCACATGTCATCAACTAATTTTATCTGTACGTGGATCCACCGTCCACGTCCTAGAGAACATGGTATACTCAGCAGCATCTCTTTATTCCAAATACTGTATTGCTTGTATTTCTTCATGTTTCATCAAGTGCCAAAACCGACCTTGGTCCAACCACGGTCCAACTATATCCGGTCCAACCACGGTTCAACCATCTGCTCGATTCAACGATTCTATGTGTGTGACTCTGTAGGCACTTGTAGCATCCGGCAATAATCGTAAAATCTCATTTTACAATTATAAGCAAAGAGCGGCGTCTAGCAACACATCATCGCTACCCGAACGACAAGATCAGTACTGATTCTGTATGCCTCGGAACATGTCATCGTCCTTTCGTCCCATTATCAAGATCGAACACGAGACATGGAATATGTCAATCTCGTATGTGTTTAATCTATGTTTCTTGATCCCCGAGTTAACTGTATAAAACGGATACCTGTGATATCACCATATCACCTAATCCGAGCATGGCCATGCATTTAACAGTCCAACTCTATCAAGAAACCATATGATAATATACCCTTTATATGGGTCGAACGAATCCCGTCTTGATCAATCAAAACCCACTACATACTCGTCATATACCCAATGATTACCCTTATGTCCACCCAGTTACGGAAGACTAGGAATAATATCAAAGTACATGACTCATATGTTGGATACCTTGACGATCTCAGGTCGGAGGACAATACATCTATAAGAAACACTAATGACATACATATAACGTTCCATGTAGTGTTCTTATGTGGGTAGGTCCAGTCCACAAGTTCTCCAATTTGTATCCGTATGTAGAATTCATATCACATATGCAATTCTCAACATACGCTAGTCTTAATTTATGATTACAACCCGTCCGTAATAATAACCGACTAGGGACATTTAAGAATATATCAAATATGAACTAGGGTTATAAATATGTGCAAGCAATTATCTCATAATCATATTTATTGGAATAACCTCAAAGTATATACATGAACACAATCATCCATAGATTGGCTTTTGGGCATATAACTAACAAAGATAAATGTAAGGGTCCAATTTAATAAGGTATGGACTTTTCTTCAGAGTTGCACAGCCCATTAACACCTTGCTTGCAGACAAATTTAGCTCTGATTTTCGTGGAAAATCAGAGTTAAATCATTTCTTAATAGCAAGAATGTTTTTGGCATGATTTTGGCTTAAAATGAGGAATCAATGTGTAATTAGTCAATTAGAAGATGATTGAGGGGAGTAGTAATCAAGAAAGCAAAGGCTTCTGAGCATTCTAGGGGTTAATTATGCGGTAGGATCAATCAGGGAGGAATTAGGGGAGAATCGGGACCCAAAAAGGAAAGAACGGGTGAAACGCATAGGCGCGGGCGGTCATCTCGGGATGACCGCCAGGCCTGGGTGGTCTTCCACCCATGACCGCCCGGCCTGGCTGTCATCCATAGGATGACCGTCGGCCATGGCGGTCATGCACCTCTAGAAACGCGTTTTCTCCCCGATTTTCGCCCGTAATCTGATTCTACTCGGTTTTGGCCCAGATTTTTGGCCATTACCTTGGACATTAAGTTGGTCTACGCCCCTAGGCCACCCAGAACACTATAAATAGGACCCTCCTCTCACATTTCAAGGGACACACATTTTATTACACAAACACTCTTCAAAAAGCTTTGAAGCTTGGAGAAACTCTACCTCTCCAAGCTTAAGAAATAGTTCTATATGCAAAACTCTGGTAGAATTTTGTGGGTAACATCAACCATTGAAGGCAGTAAGAGGGGAGAATCAAGAAGAACTCTAATATTGAGTTGAGAAGTGGAAGGAAATTGTGTGGAAGGCACAACCCAAACCAAGGAGTTAGAGGAGGGCTACAAGAGGTAATCCTAATCCCTTTTTGTCTGACCAATTATTGTTGAGATGTTGATGTTGATGATGATGTGATTGTTGTGATGCCATTTCAAGAACTACGTGGGCTTTGAACCCGGTCACGGGGGTACGTAGGTGGTTTCTAGTGGTGGAAACTCAAGCTCAATCTTCTTCTTCTCCGTTTTCTTTTTAATATTCAGTTATTATGTGTTTTGGTGCTCACACTTGCACACTCGCACAAGGCATACAAAATCCTCTAATTGCACAAAGTTTCGCCCCAACATGGATGGGTGCCTAACACCTTCCCATCCATGACAAATCCCCGGGTCCAACATCTTTGGTTCGCTATCCAGTTGCCTAAATGGAGTCACATGAAAGGTTTTTCCCAAGTTTTTGTCCCTTAATAAAATTTGAGTGGCAACTCCAAAGATGTTGGATGACGGTTATGAAGAATGTTTAAAGGAAAGGTGAATAGGCCCAAGTGATTTTGGGTCGGGTATTCACAGGTGGATGCAAGTGTTTCCTGGTAGATACTTTTCGGGTCTTTATGTTGGCTTTTAGGGCAATGGAGGAATGCTGTGGTCTTTGAGGAAGATTCAGAGCCTCCCTTCAATCCAATTGGACAGGCCCTCCGTATGGCATCCGATGTTGCTAGTTCATTTGCCACCTGCACTCTTGGGAGTGGTCGGGCTCGTCCTCTTCGGACCGTTTAGATTGCGTGGAAACCGCCACCTCCAGGGTGGGTTAAGCTCAATACGGATGGGGCTACCACTTCGCATGGTTTGTCTGCAGCAGGGGGTGTGCTTGGGGGGTCTACAGGTGAGTGGATCGACGGGTTCATATATGATGTTGGGCACTACCCTCCTTTTCAAGCTGAGCTATGGGGCTTGTTTGTGGGGCTAAATTGGGTATGGGAGCTTGGGTTCCGAACTGTGGAATTTGAGATGGATACCAAGATGGTTTTTGATAATTTACTGATGTGTGAGGTTCAGGCAAGATAGGGGGCCTCCCTCCTACATGCGATTCAGAGGTTGCTTAATCAGGACTGGCAAGTTTGGTTACGGCATATATATCGGGAGGCTATTCATTGCGCTGATTGGCTCTCCCGTTTTTCTCTTTCTTGTAATCTAGGGGTGGCTCATTTTGTTCAGCCCCCTAGTGCTTGTATTTCTTTGTTCTTAGCTGATTTGAGTGGGGTTTCATCTCCCCGGATTGTGTAACTGAGCCGTTAGGCTTTCCATCATCTGGATAAAAAAAAAAAAAAAGACAGCTTGCATGGAACACCTCATCATAGTTTTACACTAACAGAACAAATAAGGACATCAGATTTCAAACTATAAAACTCCACACTTTCACTTTCGGTCTCTGAAAGACATCTATGCTCTTTAATTATATCTAGCTCCTCAAATCTTGACCTCAGCTCTTTCATAGCCGTATCAATATTTCCAAAACACTTGGAACTCTAGACTCTACTTACTTCAAAAATCCATTTTTTTGCAGTAGGCTGAATTTACCAGGGAACTTAGAGCTTACTTCCTCCTACATCCCCTCAAAGACTTTATCAAAATCAGGATGCATTAGCTAGCAATTTAGAAATTAAAATAGTCTTGCCCCGCAATTCACCATTTCTTGAGCAAGCAATAGTGGGCAAAGATCACAGTCCCCTTTAGCTTCAGCATGTAGAGAGATGCCTGTAATAGCATAAATCAAACCGGATCAAAAAAAGCTCTATCGATCTTGCTTGTTGTGCGGCAATTACCCCATGTAAATCTTCTACCTTTCAACTCCAGTTCACACAATTCCAGATCCGAAATAAATCTAGATAAAGCTGCAGAACCCCTCACGCATATCTTTCCATTTAACCTCTCTTCAGGCAACAAGATCTCAATAAAATCACCAATTACAAGACAAGGGGAAGAGGTAACCTGTAGTTGACGCCTCGAACATCCCATAACACTATTCTATCTTCAACAGAGGCTGGCCCATACAAATCGCAAATAGTTATCCTATGAGCACCAACATAGCCTTCCACCACCATCCAGTTACTGCCATTAATCCTTCTGAAGCATGAAAAAAAATTTGAGTCCCATAAAAGGCACAAACCCCAGCGTTGTCGTTAGCATCTGTTAGAATATGACCAGGCTGCATTGGAAGAAAGGAAAGTGTGCAAGCTGTTGATTCCTTTTATTTTGTTATGCTCTTTGTGTCGTTTAGTGTAGTGCTCTGTTATTTTCGAGTTAGGTGAGCATGCTTGTCAGGTTAAATAACATGCTTGCTACATGTAAGTGGTCTACACTAGTTTCTATGTTAGTGGACTGCACTTTTGAAGTGTATAAGTGTGCTGCTACAGAACAGTAAAAAGCTTGGAGAAATCAGTTAGTCTCTTCCATTTTTCAAGAGAGTTAGTTCTGCTAGTTGAAAAGAGAGTGTTTTGTATTAGTAGGACCTATCTAAGTGTTCTTGAGTGTGTTTATGTTGCCGAGTGTATGTTGGTTCTGTATTGATCTTCAGGTTGAAATTCTAAAAATTTACTTGAATGTTCATCATGTTCTTATTGAGTTCTTGAGTGTGATTTTTCATGAGACTTGTCAAACAACAATTCCTTTCTTTTCTGAGTGTAATTTGAGAGCAAATGAAGTTGTTCAATCACAAATATAACAACTATTTAGCTTCAGAATCATAACTCATCATCTCTGCAATTTGGTGTTATTGAAGAGTTCTGGAAATTCCATAATTTGTACAGCAGCCCAACACCAAAATTTTGCAATAGTTTCTATCCTAGCATCCAACAATTGGTAGTGGAGCGTGATTGTTCTTAAGGGACCTGCTCTTTTTTGATTGGTTAGAATGGTGTCTGAATGGGTGATTGGTGCAAGATTAAGGGAAGTTCTTCAATGTTCTAGCCTCGATATACAACGACAATAAACATGTTGTGCCAAAAAATGGAAGAAGAGTTTGGCATGGATTTTTCAGGCAGAAAATCGTTCATTAAAGATCAAGTGATTATGTTTCTTGAAAGTGATGAGCTTGGGTACAATGAGGAGATTGATGAAGATTAAGATGCCGAATCATAGGTAACAAATGGCTCTAATTTGATTGAAAAAGATGAAAATGAAGGTTCGATTGGTAAGAGCTATGAACATGCTAAAAATGATGAATGTTTGGATGAATTTTGAATAGTTGATAAAATGGTTTTTTTTTTTTTTATGAGAGTCTCACTGATTTTAGTGATGAAATTGATGTGAAAAGTGATGAAGTTGAATTTGTAGTTTCTGAGAATTTGTGTTTGGAGTTCAAAGTTTTCTCCAATTCCAAAACGATTGAAGTTGAGTATAGGAATGACAATTTAGGTATAGAAATGCCTAATGATGATGTCGAAAGTGATAACAAGTGCCAAAGAACAGAATTTCAAAGTGAAAAAGGAGATTAAAGCATGCATTGAAGAGAAGTCATTAGAGTTTTATGAATTGTTTGATCTTTCAACTGCTAAGAAAAGAAGATGTTCTACAAAGAGGAGGAAAAGGAAAAGAGAATGGAGAGATTTTAGGTTGTTTACCATGTCTTTGACAAGAAACAGGTTCAAGCTATTGAAGAGGACTATTGAAGTTGAAAATGAAGATGAAGCTGAAGGGCAGCTTGCTCATGAGGGAGTGTTAGAATATGCCCAAGCTGCATTGGAAGAAAGGAAAGTGTGCAAGCTGTTGATTCCTTTTTTTTTGTTATGCTCTTTGTGTCTTTTAATGTAGTGCTCTGTTATTGTCAGGTTAGTGAGTATGCTTATCAGGTTAAGTAATATGCTTGCTACATGTTAAGTGGTCTACACTAGTTCCTATATTAGTGGACTAAACTTTTGTGTCGTATAAGTGTGCTGGTGCAGAATTGTAAAAGGCGTGGAGAAATCGGTTGGTCTCTTCCATTTTTCAAGAGAGTTAGTTCTGCTAGTTGAAAAGAGAGTGTTTTGTATTAGTTAGACCTATCTAAGTGTTCTTAAGTGTGTCTATAGTGCTGAGTGTATGTTGGTTGTGTATTGATCTTTAGGTTGAATTTGTCGAAATTTACTTGAATGTTCATCATGTTCTTATTGAGTTCTTCAGTGTGATTTTTCGTGAGACTTGTCAAACACCATTTCCTTTTTTTTTTCTGAGTGTAATTTGAGAGCAAACGAAGTTGTTCAATCACAAATATATCAACTATTTAGCTTCAGAATCATAACTCATCATCTCTGCAATTTGGTGTTCTTGAAGAATTCTGAAAATTCTAGAATTTGTACAGCAGCCCAACACCAAAATTTTCAGCAGTTTCTATCCTAGCATCCAACAGCATCAGCAGTAACCCCATCAAAAGGACCCCTACTCCAAACCCTTTGCATACTCATTGGAGCTCCATCCTTGGTATTTCGTTTCACACAAGAACACTATTTCAGAAGCTTTATTAATAAGCTCCCTGACTTGCCTCTGCTTTTGACTCGACCCAACTCCCCTTACATTCCATGATAATAAGCAAAACATGATTAATAAGTTCAAAACACTCCCTTCCACCCATGAACTAACACGAGGCTTTATTGGGTTGAGCTATCACCTGAGTGAAGAGAACGAATACTACTGCCACGTTTTGTCGCCTTCTTTTTCTTTTTAATTCTGGACTAGCGGTTAGACTTGGCTCTTTCCAGTGTCTTTTTGATTTTTTCCTCAAGCTCCCTCAAAGCATGTTCTCTTACAATATCACGGGAAGATAGGAATTCTGCACCTCCATCCACAAAATTAATATCCTGATCTTCACAGGGCATCGTACCCTATGATTGTTTACAAAGATGGCCAGACTTCACCACAGAATCACTAACCTGGCTCTCCTCAAAGCCCAAAGTACAGCCACAGACATCCACATAGATCTCAGGCTCATTAAGTTTACTATGCACCATCTTGGGTTAGCACCTACAGACGAAGCTCTAGAAGATGATACTGGCCCTGTTCCCACCACCCTTTTACCTTTCCCAAGGGTTTTAATAGTATCCATTAACCCGAAGGGATCCGGTGACGGAAAGTTTGAGGACTCCCTCTCCCTCTCCCTCTCCTACCCTGACAACTCACCGAGCTTCAGGTATATTTTTTGGTCAATTGTATATGTAGAAGGTTAATTTAAACCAAGAAATTTTTTTTGATCCTTTAGGGAGGACTTGTTAGAGACATTCTCCTGCTTGTAAAAGACTGCGGTGATCATAGAGGGGATTCTAAATGATTACCTAGGGCTGCCTCCAGGTTTTCTCAAGGAATACAATTACAACGACAGGAGGCAGGACATCATGGCCAGCTTTCACTACTTAGCTTCAAAAGATCCTGATGAGGAAATAATTGGAGTGATTGGTCATCAAGATGCCAGTATTGTTACCGTTCTGATACAGGATGGTAACGGGAGGACTTGAAGTCTTCGAGGATGGCAAATGGATAGAAGTGACTCCTGCAAAGGGAGCTCTTACTGTGAATATCGGTGATCCCATGCAGGTATTTCATGACCAATTCTTTTGTAGAATTGTGCTGCATTCTTGGAGGAATCTTAATACTAACAAAGTTGGGGCTGGGGAAAAATGATCTCTGAACATTGATTTTTCTCCATTTGCTTACGAGTCTAAATGCAAAATCACTCACAATTTAGTTATCAATTTCAATTCTTAGTATTGCTTAGTTTTTTTTTTTCTTTGGCTTAATTAACATGAGATTTTTGCAGGTATTGAGCAATGGCAAACTCAAGAGTGTAGAACATAGGGTTGTAAGACCAGCAGAAAAAGATCGTTACTTGGTCGTCTTTGGTCTCTTGGTAACCATAGACAAGTGGATGGAACCATTGCCTCAACTAACCATCAATGAGGCACCCAAGTGTAAGGGGTTCACTTTTGGAGAATACACACTAAAACGGCTTAAAGACTTAAGAGATTCACCCACTACCCCTGAAGCAGCCCATGCTATCAACTCTTATGCATCCCGACCAAGATAGCAGAAGCTTGAGTCTAATATATGCCGAATGATCTGAATCCTGGTATTTCTGTTATTTCTTTTGTACTAAGGATGTGTTGTGTTGTGTGAAGCCTTTGTTTCCTGCTCCTGTGCTGGGGTTTTATCAGAATTGGTGGTCAAAAGCATCATGTTGCTTCTTTTTCGTTTCTGTTCGTGAGTAATTAATCTCTGGCCAAAGTTCATTGTATACCTCAAAAAGTCAAAAGAAGTGCAAGTTCTCCATCCTTCACGTTATTAATTTCTGCGATGGGTGCATTGGCTCGATCGGTGTTAAGATTCGAATCCAAAATCTCACTTATCTTGGTTTTGCAAAAATACCAATGTGCTACAAGTCTATTGGTAAAGAAATTAACTAAAAATTGCATGTTTTTAGTAAGTAGAACACCTGTCTCGTCACAGACTTCCCAAGGATATTTTTGAGCACTAGATGTAGAATATAAAAAATTCACACACAATATAAACTTTTTATTTAATTTGAAACCTAGGCGAGGTGCCCCTCACGGTTGCCACACTCATAACTGTTATTTGCTACACATATAATAAAACCCTAACACACCTATTTATATAGACTCTGACTTGACGGACAAGACAAGACTCTTAAACCGAACCGGACTTGGACTCTTAANTAATTTTTCCCTTACAAATTGCAAGGGATCTGTCCGTCACAAGTGTTATATTCCAAAAACGGATTTGTGAGGGTTTTTTCCGTTGCTATTAGTGACGGGTGAAATTTCCGTGACAAATAGTGACGGATTTGGTCCCTTGCAATTTGTAACGGATGAAATTATGCAATTTCCGTTGCTATTAGTGACGGGTGAAATTTCCATTTTCACTAATTATTAAAGAGTAAAAACTTTTAAAAATATATTTTTTGCATGATTTTATTTAAAAAATATTCTTACTTTTTCATTTTAAGTCATATTAGAAACTTTATTAAATTAACATGTCTTGAAAGAAATCTATATTGAACTTTAATTTATTTAGAAAGTAATTAATAACATACTTATGCTTCTAAAAAAACTATTTTTTAAAAAATAATTTCTTAAAATTCATATGAATTTGGAAGATATTAAAATTAATATTTCATGAAGCTATATGAAATTAAATTACTAACATAGCTCGCGTTATTACAACATATGTTCCATTACCTTACGAGCAAAAAAAGAAAGCGTAATACATATAAGTATAAAAAAGGACGACCCTAAGGATTGTAAGTGGGCATAATCTTATAATTAATTCTTAGAATAAGTGATTTCAGAAACTTATTCCATTGGCAACTCGAGGGCAGATGGTCGAGCTTTGCCATGAAACCAAGAGCCGGATTAGTGGAATTGATGAGGACTAAAACCGATGACATTTCGATGGTGAATAATGGTTTTTCTCCTTATTTAATGGTTTTTTTTCCGGCCATCCAAGCACCGTGATTGTGTGGTCACATATAGTCTCGGCGTTGTCAACTCATGTGTGTAACATCTCAATTTTTTAAAATATTTTTATTTATAAAAAATTAAAAGTATTATTTTTGGCCTAATATAATTTTTTAGTAATTTTTTCGCATAGGAATTTATTTTTCTTATTGTTCAACGATTTCTAAAAATTTCATTATAATTTATTTTAATGTAGATGAGGGAAGTTTAAAAAAAAATAAGCTAATTTTTGGAAAATATTTTGTGGTGTCATTTCATCTATAGATACTTTACTCTATGTTTATATAAAAAATATTTAACTTTTTTTCTAAATTTTCTGTGAATCTTAAATGGTTTTATATTATTGTAAGAGTTTTTTTCTATATAATATTATTTAATTTTATTCAAATTAGTTCCTATAATTCAATAATTTTTAAAACAAGTTTGAAAATAATCTGAAAAAGAGTTCTCTTTGGAACACACAATTAGGCTGTGTTTTGATTAAAACGACCGTGTTTTGGTGAAGCTTGTACATAAAACACCAAGACCATCGCGTTTTGACCTTTGAGGAGCACGTTGACTTGTGGAGGTTGAATTGCTAAACGACGCCGTTTAATCTTTAGTGGAAACCCTAGGGTTAGACCTGGATATAAATTGCATCCTTAACTCCCTATCCTCACTTCTTTCCTCATTTTCTTCTGCCTCTCCCTCTCTCTTCTGCCTTTCTCTCACGTCTCTCTCCCTCCCCTTCTCTTCTCATTCTCCAAACCGTCCTAGCCACAGCCATCTAAACCAAGCACTCTTTTTCTTCTCCAAATCCTCCTAGCCGCCATCTATACCACACACTCTTCTTCCTCTTTTCCAAACCCCCTAGCCGCTATCTAAACCACACACTTTTTTTCTTCTTCTTCAAACCCTCCTAGGCGCCATCTAACTACTGGTGGTTCTGTGATGAACGAGGCAAGCCAGGCTGGTTTCTGGTTTAGGTGAGAACGACGAGGCGAGCTTGGTTGTCTCGGTAGCCAGGAGACATAGTGAACGGCGCGTCAAGCTTAATCGACTGCGGATCTCGATGAATTTGGGGTCGAGAGATGGTTGAGAATCCGGTCCGGGAAATCTATGGGTAAGCATCTAATACTCACTTTCCTTTCCTGATGATTTTGAGTTATGGTTGGTTGGGTTATGTTGATTGTTTAATTCCGGGTTCTAATGTTGTTTTGGTTGTTCTTTCTGGTTAAATTTGGGATTGTTGATGAACTGGTTGTATTCATGGCGAGTACGGCTTGTTGGTGACGGATTCTGGGTAGATCCAAGTGTCCAGTGGAGGCGGAGGCGAGCAGACCCGAGGTCGGGATTCCCAGATCCGGTTCATCTAAAGAAGGTGGTGTGCAGATCTATCCGTGGCTTGATGTTTTCGAGCAGATCTGTAGGTGTAGGTGGATATTCATTTTCAGGATTCTAGTTTAGTTTGTTATATTTTATTATGTAAAAATCATTATAATTTTTTTATTATAATTAACTTGTGCTTGTGTAAAAACATTGCAATAAAGATGTGCACTTTCCTTTTACTTTGTGCCAATAATTTTTTCTGTAATTACTCCTCCTATGCCTTCTCTATTGTCTGTTGATGCTTGTAATATACGAATTAGCTTATATGTTTAATTTCCACTGTACCAAAAAAAGAAATACAATTAGGAAATATATTAAAATATCAATGTTGGTTTTATTTATTTTATTTGTTTTTGTAATTGTAGTTTGTGACAGATTTAGAGAGGATTGTGAGGGTTTTATTCATTTACATATGGTAAGGGATATAGGTTTGTGACGGAAAGAATCTTTGCAACTAGTGAGGGTTTTAGTTACGGGTAATTTGCAAGGGAAACAAGGCCGTCATAGTTATTAAGGAACGATTCCTGGCCAAATCCGTCGCAAAATGGTCCCTTACAAATTTCCTCACAACCGAATTTGCAACGAAGGGTTTAATCAAGGATTTCATCCGTGACAAATTCCGTTGCAAATACCAAAATCCGTTACAAATTGTAGAAAATCCCTTGCTAAATCTGAGAGTAAAGGGCTGCATTCTAGTAGTGGACTGACTGGAACATTGCTTCGAACAGTAACATCTTCCTTGAGTCAAACCAAATCTTCAGCTTCACATCATTTCAATATTGAAGGCATTGCTTCAAATGCTTGTTCCATGCCACTTCTTGCTTGCCAAAGAAATCTTGTGTCTCCTATCCTTTGTTATTTCTAAAAACACTTTCCCATCCTTCACTGCTGTCAAAAGCATTCCTCGCATCCTCACTGATAGAAACTTGTCAATGCAAGTAAAATCAATTTCTTCACCACAAATAAAATCAATTTCTCCAACTTCCTTCCTTTCATTCTCTTTTAACTTTCTCCCACGTTCTTGCTCAACTTCTATCAATTTGTCTCCCTGGCAAGAAAAATTATTTTCTTAAACTACTAGTTCTTTTTTCTCCTCCTCTTGAGAAAATAATTCTTCCACCTTGATTTTTGACAATCTGTAACACTCACCAAGAAACTTGGAAGCTTGACTGAAATCTGGCAGTGACAAATTTTCTACCTCGATTCTTCCCAATCTTCTGACTTCGTGATCAAACTTGTCTTCCATGTCGCAACTTGTCAATGTGTCTGAACCACAAGAATTGTTCACTCCACTCTTCACAGTATCTATTTGACTGCCATTGCCATTATTATCACACTTTAGTTGTTCACTTGTCCTCCCCTTCCTAAAATTTAGGCGCTTCTCATGCACAATCAGTTTAGCTTTTAACACATCAATTGTCAAAGCCTTGAGATCTTGGAATTCTTCAATAGCTTTCACCTTATAATCAAAACTGGATGGTAGGCTTTGCAGAATTTTCTTTACAACTTCAAGATCTATCATCTTCTCACCATTACCTCTCAAACTAGTGACAAATTTCTGTATCCGACAGAAATAATCATCAATTGTTTTATCCTCTCCCATAAGGAGAAGCTAAAACTCTTTTCTCAACTTTTGCAAATTGACTTTTTTCCCATTCGTACATGAATTATAGTTATTTTCTCCAAAAATATTTCCATGAATATTCAGTATGCTGTCTTTATATATGTTATGTCACAGATGTTGAAAAATCATATGGTCGTTTTACGCACACAATCACGGTTTCTCAACAACTATGAAACAACACGTATAATGGCAGCTTCATGGAAACATTTTTGGGCTCCTAGACGAATGACCCTGATCTTCCACAGTATATCCCTTTCATACGGTGATATCCCTTCTAAATTGGGCATGAAAATGTTGTCCCTTTGCTAGCTACTCAACTTTTCTCCAGCTACATAAAATATCTTGAATGCGTATAATGCACTTGTATAGATGTAACTAATAGTCCAGAAATACCAGTTTTTTGTTGAAGAGCTATATATTTATCTAGCTTTAAAAATAGTTACGATCTCTTTTCTCATAATTTAAGAGTTATCCACTAATTTAATATCCTATAACTTGAGAGATAAAAGAGTATGGGAATATAATTAGAATATGGGAAAAAGACCTAATCTTCTTTAAGTAAGAACTCGTGGAGCCGAATAATTTGCCTGTAGTATCATCCAGATTAAAATTAGTAGCATTCCTCATGGAGGTGTAGTAGCAATGGTAGAGGGCAATCATGAATCATCTTGTTGTTCTATCAAAAAAAAAAAATGAATCATCTTGTTGTTGGGCTGGGCTTATGTTTGCTCTTGGGCTGAAAATTAGGCCTTCCTAAAAAAATGGGCAAGCAGAAATTGTATAAATATTTATAATTATGAGGTCGAGCCCATTTCAACAAGTGATCTCGATTCTGTATAGCAGAATTTTTCATCATCCTTTGTAATTCCTTTCTTTTTTCACACAATTATTCTCGGAAAATTGTAGTTGTTTCTACATATACAATCTCACACACATAATACAAAAAGAGAGTAAAAGACAGAAGAATTTACTGGATTATGACAAGATTGCCTGTATATGGTTCATAGACAAAAAATGGAGGAGTTTTCCATCATTATAAGAAAGAAATACAGAATAGTACTGATGTTGTAAACGGAAATTGGGCGCAAAATTGGGGTATTTTTTTTTTTTATTATTGATAATGCAATATGGTGATGAGCCCCGAGGTTGTGGACTGGTCCATGCTCTTGGACTTGGGCCTTAGGCCTATCCTAGACAGAAGTACATTTTGGTGATTTCTTTCATTTTTTTTGATACTCGTGATTTCTTTCATTCCCAAATCCCAAATAACAACTCTTCCCAGTGACTTGAATTTTTATAATTAAATAGAGCGATCCTCTACCTTGTCTCAGGTTGAGGCCGTGAGGATATCATATTGAGCACTAGAAAGTCTCAATATTCGTGTGTACGAATTGTAGTTATTTTTTTCCAGAAATATTTCCATGAATACAGTAAGCTTGACTTCTTTTATATATGTTGTTTCATAGAAATCATGGTTACACAGTCACAGTTTCTCATCAAAACTGTGGAACGGTACATATAATTACAGGTTACTGAATTGGAGGAAATATTTTTGGAGAAAATAACTGCATTCCATAGACAATGGCTTTGACACTTTTTGGAGAAAATAACTGCATTCCATAGACAATGGCTTCCTCAATATGTCCCTTTCGTACTGTAATAGTCCTTCCAAATTGGGAATGAAAATGTTGTCCCTTTGCTTCTCTAACCTTTTGTTAGCTGCATATAATGGGGGTAATGCATTTGTATACATGTTTATTTGAGAATTACATATGTATACATGTTAATTGCCCAAGAAGATCAGTTTTTAATTGAATATATATTCATCATGCTCTCACTAAAATCAAATAAAAACGTTCTCTTGTCTCATAATTTAAGAGTTGCCCACTCACATAATTTAAAGATACAAAAGAGAAAGAAAAAAAACACGTGCGGAAAAACCTGGAAAGCGTGGCTTGCTTGAAGCTCAAATCCACATTCATTTATTTAAAGCAGAAGAATCAATTGGTCAATTTCCCTAAAATCCACATACATTCATAAGATAAATAACACAAATAACACGAAACATTAACTACATCTACAATTAAAAAAAAAAAAGATGTCGTTTGAGAGTACACGGCGTTGAGATTTGGTTTAATTAATTCATGTGCTATCTTTTTTTTTTTTTTTAATTTCATGTGTTGAAGTTTACGAAGTACAGCTCACCGTATTAATGGTTCTGCTTACTAAAATTTTTCCAGCTGTGATCACATTGCATTCATTTAATTAGTTTAGAAGAAGAGAAACGGATTCACTCGCTATGTTTTAAATACTCCCTTGCAAACACTCGTGAGGGTTGTCATTTAGTTATTCTACAAAATATCACAAAGGCTAATGAAGTGATTACACTTAAAGCTTTACAGGGGATTGAAACAAGGTGACCCCCTATCTCCGTTCCTATTTAATATTGTGGTAGAGGGTCTCGCTGCCATGGTGTCGCAGGTTATAGGAAGTGGTTTTGTTAAGGAGCTAAGTGTTCGGCATTTACCTGTGTCTGTCCTTCAATTCGCCGACGATATTGTGTTGTTTTCCACGGATGATGCTGACTCTTTATTAAATTTAAAAAGATGCCTTAGATGTTTTGAGGTTATGTCAGGGCTGCGTATTAATTTCCGTAAAAGCAGCCTTGTAGGGATTAACATACCTTCTAACCGTGCAGAAGAACTGGCGGGGATGTTGCATTGTAGGAACAAGTGTCTACCAGTAAAGTACCTTGGTTTCCCTCTTGGGCAAAATATGAGTCGCATTCGAGCCTGGGATCCGGTGGTGGAACGGATTAGAGTTAGACTTGCATCTTGGAAAGGAAGATTTTTGTCTCTTGGAGCTAGAGGCACACTTATTCGAGCAGTCCTCAGTAATTTACCAATATATTTTCTTTCTGTGTTTAGGATTCTTGTCGCGGTGGCCAAAAAGATTGCGGGTTTACAAAGAAAGTTTTCGTGGAGTGGTGTTAGGGATAAACAGAAGTTGTGTTTAGTGGCATGGGATAAGATTGCTAAACCAAGGAATAGAGGGGGATTGGGTATTGAATCAATTCTATCCAAGAACAAGTTTTTATTATTTAAGTGGGTCTGGCGGTTCATTAATGACAATTCTCGTGGTTCGGATGGTGCTGGGTGGATTAGTATTGCTAGGAATGTATATCAGAATTTAGGAAATGAGTCTTGGCCATCTTTTAGTGATGGAAGATCGTCATCTATATGGAGAAATATTAGCAAGTCTGGGGATAAGGGGAGCAATGGTAGTGTTGGTTTTAACGAATTAGTCTACATGGAAGTAGGAGACGGTAGGAGACGTAGTTTCTGGTGTGATAGGTGGTCTGAACAGGGTGTGTTTTTTTTTTTTTGGTAATAATATGGCCCTAAGGCCTTAGAACACTACAATTATAGTAGATATTCTCGAACTAGTCTATCCTGGGCAATGCCCATTACATCAAGCTTTAAATTGTCTCTAATACAAACCGGAGCACAATCAAAATGGACACTACGAAAATCCAACGAGCAACCGAGGTTAGCCAATTTATCAGCACAACCATTGGCTTCTCGGTAAATATGAGAAATCTGGATCATCCACGACTTGTTGAGGAGGGACGAAATCTTGCTCAGTAGAGTGAGATTGCCATCCCTCGGGGGTTCTGCACCCATGAGTAGTTGCTGGACTGGTTTAGAATCAACCTCCAATTGCACTGTAGTCGCACCTTTCTCCCATGCCAATTCCAAGCCAAGGAGCACAGCCCATAACTCAGCCTTAAGGGCTGAGCATACACCCACATGAGAGGCAAACCCACATATGAATTTACCACATTCATCTCGGATTAAACCCCCTGCACCAGCCAATCCCGGGTTGCCCCGAGAGGCTCCATCTGTGTTCAGTTTCCACGCACCAGGTTTAGGAGGTTTCCAAAAAATCGGCACTGGAATTTTAATACCTGAACCCTTGAGTGATTCCTCCATGCGTAATGCATTCTTCACCTCCTCGGCATAAGCCCGGACAGAGTTAATCGATAAAGCTAAACTGTTATCCTCTTTAACCCATCTATCGTTGCGAACTTTCCACAACAACCAACAAGTCAAACCGAAATACAAACACCAATTCACATTCGGAGCGGCTATATTGGTATTCAGCCATTGAAACAATTCACCATCATAAAAATTCATAGTGGAGGCATCCGGCAGCAAGTTTTTCCACACATTTTGGGCATAAGAACAATCCCTAAGCACATGGAGAGAGGTTTCTTCAAGACCACAAACAGCACATTTTGGGTCAGAGGCTAAATGCCGTCTGAATCTTTCACTATTAGTTAGCAGTTTATTATGAGCTGCCAACCAAAGAAAAGCTCTAACCCTTTGAGGTCCTTTCCAATGCCATATTTTATGCCAAATATCGTTCTCCATAGAAGAATCAAGGGATTCAAGATCATGGTAAGCCGAGGTAACAGAGAACATACCTGAGGGATTTGCTTTCCAAATCATTGTATCCCGACCAGCCTCCCGATGAGGAGGGATAACGGCTCGCAATTTCAACAGAATTGGCCTAGGCAGGATGTTCTTCAAGATAGGCCAGTTCCAGTCCCCTTTATTATCGATATATTCATACACCCTCTTTTGTAGAAGGGAGCTATCAAGCTCTATCAGGGTATGATTAAGCAGAGGACCCGCCTCCTCAAGCCAACAGTCAATCCAAAACTTCACAGAATATCCGTTTCCAATGACCCATTGTATGCCTTCAAGTACATTACCCCATACATTCTCCATGCCTCTCCAAATGTGAGATTTCCGTCCCTTTGGCTTGATAAACCAGTCGGCATTCTTTTGTTGCACATATTTAGCCATGAGGATTCGTGCCCACAAGCTACCAGGGTTCTGTACCATACCCCATGCAAGTTTCATCAAAAAGGCAGAATTAAGAGGCTCTAGTTTACGGATGCCAAGGCCACCCATGTTCATAGGCACACACACGGAATCCCAGTTCAGCAGGTGCATTTTATGCTTATCCACACAATCTCCCCAGATAAAGTTCCGACAACATCGCTCCACCGCATTACATACACTCTTGGGCAGTTTAGTGGACTGCATAGAGTAGATTGGTATAGCTGCAAGCACCGATTTGCATAGCGTAATTCGCCCCGCAAGGGATAAAGGAGGTGTGTTAAAGGAGGTGTATCCAAGGTTATTTTTGATAGCTCAAGATCAATGCATGTCTGTCCAGGACTCCTGCACTTGCATGGGTGGCGTGTGGGAATGGAATCCTAGGCGGAGAAGGGCTTTGTTTGTGTGGGAAGCTGAGTTGGTGGAGAATGTTAGAAGGGAGCTAAAGGATGTCTGTTTACGCCCTGGTCGTGCAGATAAATGGAGATGGCAAGGGGCTTCGGACGGAGTTTACACCACCAAGTCGGATTATGAGATTCTTTTTCCAGAAGCTGTGCAGTCTCAAAACAAGCCTAGTGTTTGGTTGGGTTTGGCACCTCCAAAGGTGGAATTCTTCTTTTGGATGGCTTTCCAGTAGGGTATTGCTACCAGGAAAGTTTTGTTTGATCGTCAGATTGTTCTATATGGTGATGCTTCATGTCTATTTTGTTTAGAGGAGATTGAATCCAGAGATCATGTATTCATTCATTGCCAATTTGTATGGGATCTTTGGTCAAGGATTGCAAGATGATGGGGTGTTTGTTGGTGTGTACCGATGCGATTGGGGGATTTCTTTGGGCAGTGGTTTGGTATTGCTGGGTCTTATCGCGCAACGTCTTCTTGGATGATTATTTGTTATGTCACTTTATAAAATCTTTGGTTAGCAAGGAATAAGGTAATCTTCCAGAACCAGGACGTGGATTGGGCAAAGTTATTTGAGGTAATCCTGTTTCACTCGATTTTGTGGATCAAGGTAAAGCTTTAACATTTCCTTATAGCTTGGTTGACTCTCTTCTTTGTGCTGAGAGTATCAAGGGGTGGTATGGTGTCAAATGTAGTCTTTCTTTTGTATAACTCGCTTTGGTATATGACCTGATAAGGGAGGGACTTTTGTATTCTTATCAGGTCTTTCATGTCTATCATCTTTGCGATGAGTGGACTCTGTACATATTTTTATTTAATACAAATATCATTTATATAAAAAAAAAAAGGAAGAGGGTTGTCATTTAGTTATTCTATATATACAAATGTCCTCTCTAGCCAATGATAGTGATTCATGTGATCAAATCTGGATGTACTATTAATTATAAAAGAAAAGAAAAAACATAAAGGAACAAACCGAATGCCAAGTCCACCCACCCTTTTGGTTGAGCTACTTTCTCTCAGTCTACTAAAAGGAATTTTACGACTACCATTCGAATACCCCCACAGAAACTGTCGCCAACGAGCATCTATTTCAGCACAAATACTCTTAGGTATCCTCGTTGTTTGCATAGTGAAAGCAAGCAGTGAAGTAAGCACGGACTTAAGCAGAGTCAGTCACCCTGCTAACGACAATAAGCGAGCATCACACTCAAGTTGTCCTTCTAGAATTTCCGATGGTGCTCCCATCCTTCCCCATGTCCCCTACCCTACCTACCCCATCACAACAGAAAAACAAAGACAACTTTAAACAAACCTCAGAGAATCTCCATCAAAACACTGACAACCAAATCCCACTGAATACCAAAACCCCAAAAAACCCAGACCAGACTACTAACCCAGGACAGAACACTAACGTTGAAGGAGGATCCGTTTCGTACTTTTCCAAATGGAGTCAACAGCAGGTTCTGAGAGCCATGGCCGATGGTCAAGTAAACAGTCTATATGTTCAAAATTTACCAAACAACTGGTCCCCTTTGGAGGTGTACCATATCATGTCGAAGTATGGTGAAGTAGTGGATGTGTACCTGTTAGTAATATGCCCAAAAGCCAATCAATGAATGATCGTATATAGTCGTGTATATACATTAAGGTTATTCCAATAAATATGATTATGAGATAATCGCTTGTACATATTTATAACCCTAGAATATATATTTGATATATTCTTAAATGTCCTTAGTCGATTATTATAATGGATGGGTTATAATAATAAATTAAGACTAGCGTATGTTGAGAATTTATATGTGATATGAATTCTACATACGGGTACAAGTTGGAGAACTTGTGGACTGGACCGACCCACATAAGAATGCTACATGGAGCGTTATATGTTTGTCGATAGCGATTCTTATATGTATTGTCCTTAGACCTAAGATCATCAAGGTTCCCAACATGTGAGTCATATACTTTGATATTATTCCTAGTCATCCGTAACTGGGGGGACTTAAAGGTAATCATTGGGTATATGATAAGTGTGTAGTGGGTTTTGTATGATCCAGAGGGGATTCGTCCAACTCATATACCGGGTATATTATCGGATGGTTTCTTGATAGAGTTGAACTGTAAATGCACGGTCGTGCTCGGATTATGATATGGTGATATCATTGGTATCCGTTTTACACAGTTAACTCGAGGATCAAGAAACCGAGATTAAACATATACGAGATTGACATATTCCATGTCTCGGTTTAATCTTGATAATGGGACGAAGGGACGATGACATGTTTCGAGGCATTTAGAATCAGTACTGATCTTGTCGTTCGGGTAGCAATGATGTGTTGCTAGACGTCGGTCTTTGCTTATAATTATAAAATGAGATTTTACAATTATTGCCGGACGTTACAAGTGCCTACAGGGTCACACACATAGAACCGTTGATTCGAGCAGGTGGTTGAACCGTGGTAGGACCATGGTTGGACCGGTTTGTGGTTGGACTATGGTCGGACCGTGGTTGGACCAGGGTCATTTTGGGCTGGTTGGTTCACTAATTGTCAGCATTATTGAGCCACTTTAGGTGCTGTGTATGTTGATAAGGTTTAGTAGAGACATTATTATGTATAGACATAGTTGTGGTGGGTAATGGGCCAATGTGTTGGCCATAACCTCCACTATCTCCATTAGCTTTTGATGTGTGGATTGGAGTGATCTGATTACTGCCTCTCCTTCATGCCATTCACTGTTTTTTGTTCTTGAGAGTGTTCTTGAGAGCTTGAAAGAGATACACACATCACCTTCTTTGAGAAAGAAGAGAAACACCACAAACTTATCCTCCCGTAAATCTGTTGCTAGCACACCAGTTCGGGAGAGCTCGAAGTTGGAGATCGTGTGACGATTCCGACTAGATCACGGTTCGTTTGGATACCGTAGAGGGGCGGGATACCTTGTCATGCTCTTACTGATTCCGGCACTTCAGTTAGGTGGAAGATCCTAACCGTGTAAGGTACGGAAAATTGTTATTCGGTTTATATGCTTCACATGTGTTCCTATGTTGTTTCCGATTTTCCGCTGCGCATTTTTATTGTATATGCGTGTCATATAGCATACCGGAAACTTACAGTGGTAGCGGAGCTACTTGTGAAGCTCTAAACTGAATTCATGTTCATATGTTACATGTGATGTAGCTTGAACTTGTTTAGGTACATATGATATGCTGGAATTCTTTTTAGTATATGAGATATGCTGAATTTGTTTTTGTATATGTGATTTGCCATGCAAATATATGCATATGTTTGATATGTTTTTAGTATATATACATGATATGTTCTATGTGATGAAGCATGATCATGTTATATTGTATTCAATTGTGTATATGTGATATATATGTTGTTGAGGTTGATTTGTCAAAAGTGTTTTGACAACAAGAACTTGATTGATATGTGATATCAATCAAGATGTTATTGGTAGAAAGTCGAATGAGTTCAATAAGGGTGCTTGAAAGGTATATGATACCTACAACATCGATGTTTAAGCTTCAACATCGATGTTCTCTTAGGTCGATTGTCGGCCGAGAGGTCAAAACATCGATGTTTAAGTGTTAACATCGATGTTCTATGCACTCGGCAACCTCCAACATCGATGTTTGATGGTCAACATCGATGTTTTGAGGGTTCGGCAGCCTCCAACATCGACGTTTGAGTGTCAACATCGATGTTTTGCAGATTCGCAAACTCCAAACATCGATGTTGAAGGGTTCAACATCGATGTTGTGGAACCCAGTAACGTCAACTTCGAATTCGGGGCAGAAGGAAGCCGAATTGGTATCTGGCCTGAACAACAAAGTTGTAGCCCTACTTCTTAGCTTTCCAGGGAAACCAAGTTTGCACAAATCCGAGCTTTACAGCTCTGGATATAGCCGAAATACTAAGTGCTGCAAAGTAGTTGGGAGAATCAGATTCTCAAAACATCGATGTTCAAGTTAGACATCGATATTCACATGTTTTTTGGTTTCCAAAGTTACATAACATCAATGTATGATTTGTTGATTATATGCATGTGATGTATGAACATATGTTGATGAAATATTAAGTTCTTAGTTGCCTTCCATGATAAGCACTCATCATTGCTTAGATCAACACTAGGTAGGTTTTGCCAAAGCAAGGTGCCTATGTTTATCCTAGCAAGGTGCGAGTGGATAATTGTAATATCTCGACTGCTTATTGTGGGTTTGGACTTAACTAAGTCATCTTAATAGGATTAAGGACTTAGAGGCAAGGGTTGAGTAATGTCTATGAGATAGATATGGACAAAGTGTTGTTCACTCAACTATCCAAGAGTTACATGAGATGTAATTGACAAGAGTTGTCTACCTAAATAGCTATGATGTAAGTGATCAGCCAAAGCTGACTTATATTGTGGTGAAATATGGATCTTGGCCTACTTATGATTATTTTGATTCATAGTAGGAGTATCATTTAATAGAATTCCTTGTTAAATGATTTTGTATACATGACTATTCTTTGTGTGAGTTGATCATTGTTGTAGAGTTACCATGGCACAAAACACTAGCACATTATCATTGCGATCGGTCCTTGAGAAGGACAAGATGAATAGGAATAGTTTCCTAGAGTGGCATCACATTTTGAGGATAGTCCTCAAACAAGAAAAGAAATGTATGTCCTTGAATGGCCTGTTCCTAATGAACCGGCACCTAATGCTCTTAGGGCAGAATGAGATGCTTATAAGAAGCATGTTGATGATGCATTGGATGATTGCATGCCTTATGCTAATTACCATGGACTCTGAGCCTCTGAAGCAACATGAGAACATGGGGGCGTTCGATATGATCGAACACCTGAAACTGCTCTGTGTAGAGCAAGCAAGGCATGAGAGGTACGAGACCTCTAAGGCATTGTTCCAATGCAAGATGGCCGAGTCATCACCCGTGAGACCTCATGTGCTCAAGATGATTAGATACATTGAGAGCCTTGAGGGTCTTGGTTTCCTCGGAAAAGGAAAGGGTAAAGCAAAGTTTGACAAGAAGAAGAAATGTACCAAATGGTTTGGTGCATGTACATCTTCTTGTCCTCATGTGCTGAATCCCATGGGTGGTGTTGCAAAGGTAGGAAATTGTTTCCGCTACAACAAACCAGGCCATTAGAAGCGCAACTGCCCTGTTTACCTTGAAAAGGTAAGGAAGCAGAAGGGAAGTGAGACTTCCGCTTCAGGTATTTTGTTATAGAGGCTAATATCTCTACCTCTGCATCATGGGTAATAGATACCGGATGTGGTTCTCACATTTGTGGAAATGTGAAGGAACTGAGAAAGAGTAGGAGATTGGCTAAGGGTGAGATAGACCTACGCTTCAGAATTGGAGCAAGAGTTACTACATTAGTCGTAGGGACTCTCTATCTATCCTTACCTAGTGTTTTGGTTTCAGAACTAGACAATTGTTATTATGTACCTACCATAAGCAGGAATTTGATTTCTGTGTCTTGTATGGACTAGAAAGGTTTTTCATTGATAATAAAGAACCATTGTTGTTCTATTTATTTCAATGAAAATTTATTATGGTGGTGCATTTTAAACGATGGTTTGTATGTTCTAAACCAAGAAACGCCTGTCTATAACGTTAATTCGAAGAAGGTTAGAAAGAATGATTCTAGTGAAACCTATCTTTGGCATAGTCGTTTGGGCCATATAAACGAGACTCGTATTTCTAAAACTCCATAAGGATGGAATTTTAGACTCATTTGAGACATGTGAGTCATGTTTATTAGGCAAAATGACGAAGGCTCCTTTTATCGGTAAAGGTGAAAGGGCTTCGGACTTGTTAGGCCTTATACATACTGATGTATGGGAACCTATGTCGACACAAGCTAGAGGTGGATTTCAATACTTCATTACATTTACTAATGTTTTCAGTAGATATGACTATGTGTATCTTATGAGACACAAGTCAGAATCCTTTGAAAAGTTCAAAGAATTCAAGAATGAAGTACAGAATCAACTCGGAAAAGTATTAAGATGCTTCGATCTGATCGAGGAGGTGAATACTTAGACCGAGAGTTTCTTGATCATCTAAAGGGTAGTGGTATAGTATCACAACTTACTCCACCAGGTACGCCTCATTGGAATGGTGTATCCGATTGGAGGAACATAACCTTGTTAGACATGGTTCGTTCTATGATGAGTCAAGCTGACCTTCCTTCTCCATTTTAAGGACATGCATTATTGAATGCTACATTTACACTTAACCGTGTTCCATCTAATTCGGTTGAAAAGACACCATATGAGATATGGACTGGGAAGCGTCCCAATTTGTCTTTTATTAGGATTTAGGGTTGTGAGGCTTACGTGAGACGTGAAGCATCAGATAAACTCGGCCCTAAATCCGACAAGTGCCTTTTGTATGATACCTTAAAGAGTATTGTTTCTATAATCCCACAGAACACAAAGTGTTTGTGGCTCAGACTGCTATTTTTCTAGAAAAAGAGTTCATTTCTAGAAGAATCAGTGGGAGGAAATAGAACTCGAAGAAGTTCGAGATATAGAGGCTGAGATGGAACAAGGACAGGATCCGCAAGTTGTTGTGGTTGAGACTCCTGCACCTGTAACACATGGACCGCGTAGGTCGGATAGGATTCAGTATGAGCCTGAGAGATATGGATTTCTCATAACTCATACTGGAGATGTGATGCTCATAGGTGAGGATGAGCCCACTTCCTATCAGCTGGCCATTACGGGTCTGGACTCCAAGAAGTGGCTTGAAGCCATGAATTCGGAAATGGAATCCATGTATGAAAAATAAGGTATGGACCTTGGTTGATCCACTTGAAAGGGTAAAACCTATAGGGTGCAAATGGGTCTTTGTGAAAGACCGACATGGATGGTAATGTGATTACCTTTAAAGGGCAATTGGTTGCGAAAGGTTTCAAGCTAGTTCATGGTATTGACTATGATGAAACTTTCTCACCAGTCGCCATGGTTAAATCCATTCGGATTCTATTGGCTATAGCTGCATACCACGATTGTATGAGATATGGCAAATGGACGTCAAAAACCGTTTTCCTTAAACGAAAATTTTTTAGAGGATGTGTATATGACACAGCCTGAAGGTTTTGTCGATCCAAAGAATGCCAATATGGTATGCAAGTTGCAAAGGTCCATTTATGAACTTAAGCAAGCTTCAAGGAGTTGGAATCTTCGTTTTAATGAAGTAATCAAAGAGTTTGGTTTCATTAAAAGTGAAGATGACTCATGTGTTTACAAGAAGGTTAGTGGGAGCACTATTGTTTTCTTGTTACTTTATGTTGATGACATTCTACTCATTGGGAATGATATTCCGACACTACAGTCTGTAGAGACTTGGTTGTGAAGAATTTCTCAATGAAGGACTTAGGAGGAGCTGCCTAAGTGTTAGGTATAAAGATCTATAGAGATAGATCTAAAAGGCTTCGTGGGCTAAGTCAGAGTACATATGTTGACAAGGTGCTAAAGAGGTTTAGCATGCAAGATTCCAAGAAGGGTTTCTTGCCCATGTCACATGGCATATCTCTCTCAAAGAATCAATGTCCTAGTACGACTAAAGAGAGAGAGCGGATAAGTAAGATCCCTTATGCTTCTGCAATAGGATCTGTCAGGTATGCCATGCTATGTACTAGACCGGTTCTCGCTTATGCTTTGAGTGTCACAAGCAGATGCCAATCTGATCCCAGTGAAAGTCACTGGATAGTAGTTAAGAATATCCTTAAGTACTTGAGAAGCACTAATGATGCATTCCCGGTTTACGGAAGCGTTGATGGGCTTGTTGTAAAGTGTTACAAGGATGCTAGCTTCCAAACTGACAGGGATGTTTTTAGATCGCAATCAGGTTATGTGTTTTTGTCTTGGAGGTGGCGCTGTTTGCTGGAAGAGTTCCAAGCAAGAAACAGTTGCCGACGCTACGACTGAGGCTATACAAAGTTCCACTGAGAACTATGTATCACATCTTTTGACTGAGCTTCTCACACAGCGGAAGCATGATGGTCATGCTACATCCATTTCTATTAGATACATGGATGATTGGCTTTAGTGCAAGTGGGAGACTGTTAGTAATATGCCCAAAAGCCAATCAATGGATGATCGTATATAGTCGTGTATATACATTAAGGTTATTCCAATAAATATGATTATGAGATAATCGCTTGCACATATTTATAACCCTAGAATATATATTTGATATATTCTTAAATGTCCCTAGTCGATTATTATTATGGATGGGTTATAATAATAAATTAAGACTAGCGTATGTTGAGAATTTATATGTGATATGAATTCTACATACGGGTATAAGTTGGAGAACTTGTGGACTGGACCGACCCACATAAGAATGCTACATGGAGCGTTATATGTTTGTCGATAGCGATTCTTGTATGTATTGTCCTTAGACCTAAGATCGTCAAGGTTCCCAACATGTGAGTCATATACTTTGATATTATTCCTAGTCATCCGTAACTGGGTGGACTTAAGGGTAATCATTGGGTATATGATAAGTGTGTAGTGGGTTTTGTATGATCCAGAGGGGATTCGTCCAACCCATATAACGGGTATATTTTCGGATGGTTTCTTGATAGAGTTGAACTGTAAATGCACGGCCGTGCTCGGATTATGATATGGTGATATCATTGGTATCCGTTTTACACAGTTAACTCAAGGATCAAGAAACTAAGATTAAACATATACGAGATTGACATATTCCCTGTCTCGGTTTAATCTTGATAATGGGACGAAGGGACGATGACATGTTTCAAGGCATTTAGAATCAGTACTGATCTTGTCGTTCGGGTAGCAATGATATGTTGCTAGACGTTGCTCTTTGCTTATAATTGTAAAATGAGATTTTACAATTATTGCCAGACGTTACAAGTGCCTACAGGGTCACACATATAGAACCGTTGATTCGAGCAGGTGGTTGAACCATGGTTGGACCATGGTTGGACCAGTTTGTGGTTGGACCGTGGTTGGACCGTTGTTGGACCAGGGTCGTTTTGGGCTTGTTGGTTCGCTAATTGTCAGCATTGTTGAGCCATTTTAGGTGCTGTGTATGTTGATAAGGTTTAGTGGAGACATTATTATGTATAGACATAATTGTGTTGGGTAATGGGTCAATGTGTTGGCCATGACCTCCACTATCTCCATTAGCTTTTGATGTGTGGATTGGAGTGATCTGATTACTTCCTCTCCTTCATGCCATTCACTATTTTTTGTTCTTGAGAGTGTTCTTGAGAGCTTGAAAGAGATACACACATCACCTTCTTTGAGAAAGAAGAGAAACACCACAAACTCATCCTCCCAGAAATCTGTTGCTAGCACACCAGTACGGGAGAGCTCGAAGTTGTAGATCGTGTGACGATTCTAACTAGATCACGGTTCGTGTGGATACCGTAGAGGGGCGGGATACCTTGTCTTGCTCTTGCTGATTCCGGCACTTCAGTTAGGTAGAAGATCCTAACCGTGTAAGGTATGGAAAATTGTTATTCGGTATATGCTTCACATGTGTTCCTATGTTGTTTCCGGTTTTCCGCTGCGCATTTTTATTGTATATGAGTGTCATATAGCATACCGGAAACTTACAGTACCTGCCCAGGAAATCTGCAAAAAACGGGCTGAGGTTTGGATTCTTCAGGTTCAAGAGTAACTGTGACCTCCAACACCTGCCGGCGGACGTGAATAAGAATCAAGTGGCTGACGGGGTAGTACAGGAAAATCTTACGAGGGAGAGGGGGGCGTCTCCATCACATCGGAATAGGGCCGGACCCCGCCCAATACTGTATGAAAGTAACGTGGAGAAGAAGACATTTCCAGATACTATTAAGGGGGCTAAGGAGTCTGAAAAACTTCACCCGTCCGGGATATCCTATATTCTGACATCTGACAAGAAGGAATGGTTGTCACGATGTGCTGTGGGGGTGATGAAGGATCCGACTAAAATGGAAATGGTGAGTCTGGTCTGGAAACTCCATCATATGTTGGACGTTACTGTGTCGAAGATGGGGGGTGATTCTGTTCTTGTTTGCTTTCCAACAACAGACAGGCTCTTACAGTTTTGTGAGGAGGTTCCAGATTGGGTGCCAATATGGTTCAAATCTTTCAAACCATGGACGAATAGGGAGAGTGTGATGAATTGACTCTGTTGGGTTTCCATAAGACGTGTTCCCCTTACTGGGTGGACTTCTGAGTTCTTCACCTTGGTTGGGTCTTTTTAGGGATGGTGGTTAAGATATCTCCAGAGACAGATAATGGAACAAACTCGGCGGAAGCACGATTACAATTGCTTACGTAGATGGGTTGCTTCCTGAACAGGCAGTTAACGGTACTGATTGCGGGATCGACCTACTCACTCTTTGTGGTGGAGGACGGCGGCCCGGCCGTCAATGGTGTAGATGACAGTGACAGCTTTAAGCGGGAAGAGGGGGTAGACTATCGGCGCAGAGCTTTCGATGACTCTCCGGAGTTGCCAAGGTCAGGTGAGAGGAGCGTAAATGGAAAGAATTCTGTTGCGGATTCTCAGGAAATTAACTCTGATCCTTTTGGTATCATGGGGATTTTGAAACATAAATCACGTGGTGAAGGAGTTAATAGCGAGACAACAGATTCATCGGGAGGAAAATCTGTTGACCGAGGAGAGAAGGAGAGGATGTCACTTTCTATATCAGGGGATATTAATGAGGTGGGAGTGATTGCTGGTGTTTGTAGTAACAGCCATCACAGATCGCGGCTTAATGAGCAAGTGGCGGAAGGCTCCCCTTTGAAACACAACCCCATTCCACTTTCAAATGCTTTTGGGCCATTGGATGAGTATGACGAGTTGGACCCAATATCCTCAAGGGATAATCCAGGCTTATTAGGCCTGCGACAAGTTAATCTTACTTACTCTACAGGGTCTTCCAAGTCCAGGAGCACACAGTTCTCTTGTCCAAGAAGCAACAGTTACTTGGTGAAGAGGTTGGAGTGGGTAGTTAAAACAGCAAGGGTCATACAGCGAAAGAAATACAAGAGGTTAACTAAGTCTGGTAGTGTCACCTCCATTGAGTCCTCTACAAATGATGATATTAGGAGGGTTAACCAACAACTTTCTCAATCGATACCTGTACAATCTGTCGCGGTGTCTTTCACTGAACAAGAGGCTAGAGAAACTGTTCGGATGGGAGATGCGTTGAGGTGGGACAATTCGGATGCATCAGAGGAGGTCGTTAACATAGGAAAGGAGCTGATAGTACAGGAGGCTATCGAATAGAGTGCATCACGGGCTAATGTTTAGTCTTATTTTGTGGAACCCAAGAGGAATTCTTTCAGAGTCGAAGAGGAAACACTTGAGGTCTCTGATTTTGACAAATTCGGCAGCTTTTGTGTTCTTATGCAAAACAAAAGCAGGAGGTATTACCGAATCATGGTTTCGTACTTTTTGGCCCCTCAACACCTGAATTTTCTTGCGGTGGATTCTGTTGGGGCATCGGGGGGCCTTATTTTCTTGTGGGATGGGGAAGTTTTTACATGTTTACGATGTTCGCAGTGAGATCACTGGATTTTGGTGGAGGGACGGTTTAATAGAGAGAACGTGGTGGTGACTTTTTGTTGTGTTTATGGACCCGTGGACTTAGCCCAACGGATAGTTATGTGGGCTGATTTGGAAGATTTAAAAGCTTCATATGCATCTCCATAGATGGTGTTGGGGGATTACAATGAAATCTTAGTAACAGAGGATAGGAGTGGAAGAATCTCCGTGCGGGGTGTTGGTGCGCTTAGAAGATTCATGGATCATTTGCAGCTGATACAGTTTCCACTAGAGGGTCGTTTGTTTAAATGGGCTAATTCTCTGGCCGCAAGTAGAATTGATCGAATCATGGTTGAGTCAGAGTGGAATATTGTTTATCCTAAATTTTTTCTACAAATTGGGAGACATGGGGATTCGGATCATTGGCCACTCATTCTTGTACAAGAACGGGTTAATTGGGGATATAAACCTTTTTGCTTCTTGTCCTGTTGGTGGTCCTATCCGGATTTTGTCACTATCATATGTAATATGTGGAGGAAGATTGGCACTGAGTTACCAGGCAAGTTTCGGTCCTTGAAGAAGTTAAGTTGTTTGCGGATTGAGCTTAGTAGATGGAATAAGCTTACTTTTAGTAGAATTGATGCTGATATGGATTTGCTCCAAGCTAGGATTGATTGCTTGGAGCTTCAGTTTGAGCGAAGGGACTTATCAATGGTAGAAAAGGAAGAGTTGGCGGATTGTAGATCACAGTTGTTTCAACGAGAAAGACAAATAGAGGTTTTCTGGAGGCAAAAGTCAAGAGTTTCTTGGGGTAAGATGGGAGATCGCAACACCGGTTTCTTTCACATGATGGCTTGTCATCAGGGTAGGAAGAAAGGAATCCATTCTATTTGGAGGGGGCATGATAGACCTTACATCACCTTCTGATATTAAACAAGAGGCCACCCGGTTTTTCTCAACTCTTTATTCGGATACTGATGGTACTAGACAGCCTAAGCTCGATGACTTTCGGACCATTGATTTCGCCAGTGCAAGGTTATTGAAATAATCAGTGACTTTGGAGGAAATTAAGTTTGCGGTATGGGATTATGATTCTTCCAAGGCACCAGGACCCGACGGCTTCAATTTTTCCTTCTATAAGAGGTGTTGGGATGTTGTTAAGGATGATTTGTTTGATCTTGTACAAAATTTCTTTGACACAGGTTCTCTCCCCAAGGGTGCTACTTGTTCCTATATTACTTTGATTCTAAGAAAAGCGATACCCACAGTTTTGACTATTTTGGTCAAATTACTTTGATACATGGGGTTCACAAGAATGTTTCGAAAATCCTTGCTGCCCGGATTAAGCCGGTTATGTCATCTCTCATTGGGCCCTCTCAATCTGCTTTCATTGTTGGCCAGAATATTCTTGATTGTTCTCTTGTTGCATCAGAGGTGATTCACTCTCTTAGAGCTTCCCGGTCGAAGGTAGTGGTTTGGAGATTGGACTTCAGGAAAGTCTATGATTCTATATCTTGGAGTTATTTTTTGGAGGTTATGTCCTTGATGGGTTTTGGTGATAGGTGGAATTCTTAGGTCCGTGCTACCCTTGAGACGTCAATTCTTTCTATCTTGGTTAATGGTTCTCCTTCAGATCAGTTCACCATGCAGAAGGGTTTGAAGTAGGGGGATCCATTATCACCTTTTCTGTTCCTTTTGGCGGCAGAAGGACTTTCGGTGCTTTTTGACTAGGTGGTAAACCAAGGGTTGATTAATCCCATTACAGTCCATGGTATTCCCCTTACTCTCCTACAGTTTACGGTGACACATTGTTATTTTCTTATGCAATGTATGAGACTCTTCTTCCCCTAAAAAGAATTTTACGTTGCTTTGAGATGTTGCCGGGACTTCGTGTCAATTTTCATAAGAGTGGTTTGGTAGGAGTCAGTATGGATGTGGAGGAGGTTAATTTTTTGGCAGGCCGAATGTTGTGTAAAGCTGAAAAATTACCCTTTGTTTATTTAGGCTTGCCTTTAGGGGCTAACATGAGACTTGCGAAAAACTGGGAGCCAATTGTGGTGAAATTTCGCTCCAAATTAAAATCTTGGATTGGCCGCTTTTTGTCCTTTGCGGGGCGGGTGGTTTTGCAGTGCTCGGTCTTGTCTTCCTTACCTTTATATTACTTATCCATGTTTAAAATACCGGCCGGGGTTGCCAAAAGATTGGTTGGGTTGCAGAGACAGTTTTTGTGGGGAGGGGTCGGTGATAGGCGAAAGCTTTGCATGGTAGCTTGGGATAAGCTGGCTGTTCCGAAAATTCAGGGTGGTTTGGGAGTTGAGTCTCTGCTGATTAAAAACCAATGTTTGTTATTCAAGCGGCTATGGTGATTTCATACATCTCCTCATCATCTCTGGAAAACTATCATTCATGCCAAATGTGCTACGAGCTCTATAGTCTTTGGCACATCGTTCAATCTTCAAAAAGCTTCCCCTGTTTGGTCTGCCGTTGCTCGTAGTGGGGATTATGTGGGAAGGTCTGGGCGCATGCCTTCCCCTGCTTTACATTTACAAGTTGGTGACGGTTGTTTGGTGAGTTTCTGGTCTGATAAGTGGTCTATTTTGGGCTGCATAAGGGGGTTTATCCAAGGCTGTTTAGAATGTCATTGTTTAAGGAGGCTTCTCTGGCATCTGTTTACCAAAATGATTTTTTGCTTGCTGCAACTGTTGGTCAAAATCTCTTTATTCGTAGGAGAAGGAGGTCTATCAACAACTACATGGTCTTCTCCATATGGTTCCCCTACATGATGGTAGCCCTGATACATGGCATTGGTTGGAGGATAACAGTGGCACGTATACTCATCACATGCCTCATCCTGCATCGCCTCGTCCCCTGCCGTGGCTAGCCATTGTGCCACCTCACATTGAGCATTTTCTCTGGAAGCTTCTCAATGGTGCCCTTGTTACGCGCTCCGCCCTGTTACAGCGTGGCGTTCTCCAAGCTGGCGACTCTCTTTGTCCTTTATGTTTGGGTGTGGTGGAGGACACAGCTCACTTATTCCTACATTGCCCCATCGTGTCATCCTTGTGGTATCGCCTTTGTCGTTGGTCGGGGGTCCTCTGGGCTGCACCGGCTACGGTGGAGGGATGGTACACTCAATGGCCCTGGCTTGCGGGCTCGCTCTCGTCGCAGCAAGCTTGGACCTTGCTTGGTCTCTCTTTGCTTTGGTTTGTGGTTACCGCGTAATGCGCGTAATGCGCTGGTGTTCAAACAACAAACAGTTCACACTGATATGCTCTTTGATGTCATTCGGGTGCGTGCCCATAGGTGGATTAAATTGCTTCATCCTCAATTCCCCTATCCTGTGGGGTTGATCCTTGGCTCTCCAGAGCCGTCAGAGATGGGTGTACTGGACAGATCACCATTCCCTACACGAAGTGATTTATAGGAGTTATCTGGGTGGGCTACAAGCCATATATATTCTTAATCTTGTCTTGTACATTCTTAAACATCAATAAAGCAGTTCGACTTCCATCGGAAAAAAGACGACAATGAGCGAGCCTTCCACCCACTCAACCTTTTGAGACATCTTTGTAAGTAATTATTATGCCTTTCAGTTTCCACAATATCCCAGACAACCCATGTATATTATAGAACTATATATACCCCACATTTGTAATGCCAATAATAGCTAAATTATTAATTTTAAAGTAACGTCAGTAAATCAATCGGAATTAGCCAGTTGAGCAATTTTTTCCCCGAATTGCATGGTGTAAGTCTGCACATTATCAAGTCCTTTGCCAAAAGAATCACGTCGTGATTAGAAAACATGATTATAACTTGCATCCGTTTCTTTTTTTTTTTTTTTTGATAACTTTGCATTATCTGGCTAATTGGACTCTTGTAAGTCATCTCTTGATTATAATGAATTTTTTTTTTTGAGGGAGATTAATGAAAAATTGAAACACTGAAATTTGGAGTACTAATGAGTCTTTCAACACCCTCGCAACCCACCAAAAAATAAAATAAAATAAAAGTGACAAAACCAACGTGGAGCATGCTCCCAATCTCCTTCCTCTTACCAAACCCCTTCATTTCATGGGTTGCTACTTAATTAATTAATTAATTAGTTCCCTTCTCAATTCAAAGCCTTATAGAATGTATGTATATATATTGAGCACGCAACGGATATATAGACGTAAATATCAATGGCTCACAATAAGCCTTCAAATTCATGCCCAAAACCTCTCATTATCTCCCTCATATTCAGCTCTATATCACTTACGTTCTTGGCCTCAACTTTGAAGCCAAAATTCCAGTTAACTGATGATACATTTTCTAGGCACCACCATCCTACCAACATCAACAGCAAATGGTTCGATCTTCTTGCACCAAACATCCACGGTGGAAAAATCAAGATTGGTTTAGTCAATGTGGATGACAACATGAGGCAAGCATATACGCATATGGCAGGACGACTGGAGGCCGTGAATGTGGATTTCCAGAATGTGTCCACGAAGCTAAAGTGGGGTGATTTCTTCCCCCTGTCGATCGATGAAGACGAGAAGTGGGGCCCACCATCGTGCCCCGAGATACCGTTGCCGCGGCTGGAGGAGTACGGTGGCCTGAATTTCATAGTGGCTGGGGTTCCTTGTGGCGCAAGGGGCACAGAGAACAAAGGGATTAGAGATGTGTTTAGGTTTGAACTTGGTGGTGGCCAATCTCGTTGTGGCCAATGGTGACCAAGTGATGTATGTTGTTTTTGTGGGGTCTTGTGGCCCAATGCAGGAGATTTTCAGATGTGATGACTTATTGACTCATGCAGGGGATTACTGGGTGTACAAGCCTAACTTGTGGAAACTCAAAGAAAAGGTGCTTATGCCTGCTGGATCATGCCAGATTGCTCCTCTTCATGCAGAGACAAGTATGTTTTAGTTTCATCTCATTTTCTTTGTCTTAGCGGGTTACTGCCACCAGCCAAATAATATGAATAATCATTCCTGAGACCTTTAATTCTTTTAATCACATGCTCATTGAAGGGTATTCTTCTTGTAAGTTTCATAAAGCTAATAAAGAAATTTTAGATGTGAAATTTAGGTTCACCAAGATCTGATGATTAACATATACAGAGATAAACAAAGTACAGGAGAAGTGGTGTAGGGGTACTTAGATGGTTTTCAGTCAACAAAGGTTTGCGCTTTTTAAATTTGGCAAGTTCACATATATATAGCCAATAAATAAAATGAAAGTCAAAATATAATTTACAATGGTTCTCATAGGTGCACCGTGCACGTGCTCTGGCTCTCCGCCTTTTCTTATTATGCAGGAATTTTTCAAATTATGTGTAATTCTTCAATTTGCAATTAATTTTAATTGCAAATTGTGTTACCATAATTTGTATCGATTCTGAAAGGAAAAAAAAAAAAACTCTGTATAAAATGTATGCTTAAAAATTTTGCACATCTAGCGTCAGTACAATATATTCGACAAAAAAAAGCATCACTACAATATATCTAAAAGTATACTGTATCTTGGTTTAATTGTCAAATTAATGTTAGAATTTCGGTTATTTAAAGCAGTTTAAGATCCTAGATCGATATCATATAACATTTTTTGCCTCCACATGTGTTCAAATACAGGAAAGTATTCACAATCATCACCAGCAATAGAGCGAAGCCCTAGTTCACGCCACAAAAGAGTAGCCTACGCCACAGTCTTACATTCATCGGAAGCTTATGTTTGTGGTGCAATTGCTTTGGCTCAAAGTATACTACAAAGCAACTCAACACATGACCCAATTCTCCTCCATGATTCATCTTTAAGTCCCAATTCTTTGCAAGGTCTCCGGGATGCCGGATGGAAGCCGAGGCTAATCCAACCTATTCGAAGTCCCTTTGCACAGAATGGATCATACAATGAATGGAATTATAGCAAGCTTCGCACTTGGCAACTCACAGAATATGACAAGGTTATTTTTGTAGATGCAGATCTTATAGTCCTCAAGAACATTAACAAGTTCTTCAACTACCCACAACTATCAGCAGCACCAAATGATCAGGTGATATTCAACTCGGGAATTATGGTGATTGAGCCGTCAACGTGCATGTTTGAAGATTTGAGATCAAAGAGCCATAAGTTGGTTTCATATAATGGGGGTGATCAAGGGTACCTTAATGAAGTCTTCACATGGTGGCATAGGCTCCCTTTTAGGTTGAACTATCTCAAGATTTCTAAAAGGCCAAAAGAAAAAGGAAATAATTATATCAGAGAGGACATTTATGCAATTCATTTTCTTGGATTGAAGCCATGGGCGTGTTACAAGGACTATGATTGCAATTGGGATATGGTGGATAGACACATTTTTGCTAGTGACTCAGCTCACAAGAAATGGTGGCAAGTGCATGATGCCATGCCAAAGAAGTTGCAGCAATATTGTGCACTAACAAGGAAAATGGATGAAAGGATAAAGAAATGGAGGGGAATAGCCAAGGATACAGAGTTGCCTAATGGACATTGGAAGATCGAAGTGAGGGATCCCAGGCAGTACCATCTTGTGGAGTAAATTAAACATACCCCCATACTCGTAGGTATAGCTAGCGATATGTTGTTTTCTATTGTTATAATTTAGAACTTTCTTTTTTATTTGAGTGAAACATCAGGGCAAAGCCCAAAGATTTTACTGCAAAAGAACAAACTCAAGGGACCATCAACCTGCAATAGGGCGGGCTTTTGGGCCTCGAAGTTGTAGACCTAATCTTTAATCTTGGGCTTCGATTATTGATTTTTGGGCTAACTAATGGGCCTTGGGCCTTTCCTTCCCAATGACTTGAATTTTCTTTCTTTTTTTTTTTTTATCAGAATTGGTTGAATTTTCTTAATGGAAGAACAATCCTTGTCACAGCCCTCACAGGATATCACTGAGCACTAAAAAGTCTCAATATTCGTGTGTATGAATTATAGTTATTTTTTCCAGAAATATTTCCATGAATTCAGTAAGCTTGTCTTCTTTTATATATTTTGTTTCATAGAAATCGTGATTACACAATCACGATTTCTCACCAACTGTGAAACAGTACATATAATAACAGGTTACTGAATTCATGGAAATATTTTTGGAGACAATAACTGCAATCCATAGATAATGACTTTCACACTTTCC
This sequence comes from Turnera subulata, assembly GCA_028386065.3. NCBI lineage: Eukaryota > Viridiplantae > Streptophyta > Magnoliopsida > Malpighiales > Passifloraceae > Turnera > Turnera subulata. The sequence goes on from JAKUCV010002355.1 coordinate 83,950, forward strand.
AGGAACAGGAATTCGTCCTCAGTATACCCATTTCGTATGGTAGTAGTCCTTCCAAATTGGGCACGAAAATGTTGTCCCTTTGCTTCTCAAAACTTTTGTGAGCTGCATATAAAATATTTCCAATGGGGGTAATGAATATGTATACACGTTTTTTTTTTTTTTTCTGAGAATCACATATGTGTAAATGTTAATTGCCCAGGAAGATCAGTTTTTAATTGAACATATATTTATCATGCTCACAGTAAAATAAAATGAAAACGACGTTTTTTCTCTTAATTTAAGAGTTCTCCACTCACTCAATAATATTATAGCTATAAGTTAACTAATAAAACTTTTGGGAATACTAGAATAAGGAAAAGAAACCTATAATCTCTTTAAATAGGAACTCGTGGTGCTATAGTAGATGAAACATACAGGAGAGAGCACAGAATTCAAGTGAAGTGCAAAAATAATGAGTGGCCTAGTTTTTCCTATAATTGATATCTCTCCTTTCACTGCAGGAGGAAATGAAGATGCCAAGAAGAAGGTAATAAGAACAATTGGCGATGCATGTGCCAAGCATGGAATTTTCCAAGTTATCAACCATGGTGTGCCAGACGAGGTCATAGATCGACAGTTAGAGTATATGAGGACATTTTCTGCGTACCCTGATGAGGAAAAGAGCAAATGGAAGCCTAAAACTGATGATCTTTTCTACTCAGGCTATGTTGACATGTCAAAAATCTCACAGTTCAAAAAGGAAGAATTCACAATCAATCACCCTGACTGCGGCTACAACGTTTATCCTGACAACCCACCAGGTTTCAGGTATAGTGTATATAATTTTTTGGTTAATACATGCATAGATGTAGATCAAGTTTTTGTTTTTGAAGGGTTTTAAACCTAGAAGTTTTTCCTTTTATCCTTTAGGGAGGACATGTTAGAGACATTCTCCTACTTGTCAAGGACAGCGGTGATCATAGAGGGCATTCTAAATGATTACTTGGGGCTGCCTCCAGGCTACTTAAAGCAATACAATAACGAGAGGAAGCAGGACAACATGTCCAGTTTTCACTACTTAGCTCCAAAAGATCCTGATGAGGAAATAATTGGAGTAATTAGTCATCGAGACTCCACTATCCTCACCATTCTAATACAGGATGGTACAGGGGGACTTGAAGTCTACGAGGATGGGAAATGGATACCTGTAACTCCCACAGAGGGAGCACTTACTGTGAATATTGGGGATCCCATGCAGGCAAAGAAAGTAGAACCTCTTTTTGTCTTCTTTCACTCTAGGAGCCAAGGCTCGAACTCTAGATTTCTTGGTTAACTGTCCTCTTATTAATTTCCTTTCTCTTTCTCAGCTAAGACATTAATTAGTATTAGACATAAAATTTTGCAGGTATTGAGCAATGGCAAGCTCAAGAGTGTAGAGCACAGGGTTGTAAGACCAGTAGGAAAAGATCGTTACTCGGGTTTTGGGCACTTGGTAACCATAGACAAATGGATGGAACCATTGCCCCAGCTCACCATCAATGAGGCCCCCAAGTATAAGGGGTTCTCTTTTGGAGAATATACACTAAAAAGGCTTAAAGACTTGAGGGATTCGCCTTCTACTCCTGAAACTGCCCATACCATCAACTCCTATGCAATCCAGCCCAAGGTAACAGAAGTTTGAGTTTTTATGTTTGCCAATTATAGTTCTGCTGTGTCCTTGTCTTTCTATTATTAATTTCTTTGTACTAAGGTTGTGGGTACGTATACCGTATGCAGATATAATTTGGTATGCAATTGCAAATCCAGTTTATTTGATCTGGGTATTGCTAGAAAAATACCTCAAAGTCAAAAAGAAGTGCAAGTTCTTGATCCTTTAATTTTTCCATGGGCAATTTCCTGCTTTAGCCTGGCAAACAAATTAACTAAGTGGCTGTGAAAATTTCAATTCAAGAGAGGGAACGATCAAGACACCCAGAAAAATCCAAAGCATTGCTTGCATGCCTTCCAAATGGCCAAAAACAACATCCCACGGAAGACACTGCAAACTCTTGTTTTGAATTTGCTCTCGCAATTCGGCTTTTTTTAATTTTAATTTGGGCTTCTCTTTAGCAACGCAGTTCGGCAACTTAAGCCCATCGGTGAGATTACAAAGAATACTCGGCCCTGTTTCAGAAGGGTTTTTCTTTTTTTGGTGGAAAAATGCATTTCATAGAACTTAGATCAGTACATCACGTGGGGAGGTGACCCCCCCTACAATCGTCGACAATGTAAGGCATACAAGATTCTGGACACACGTCAAGGCTGTGAAACTCCTCTCCAACGGACAGAGCAAGCTTCGCCAGGTGGTCTGCTGCAAAATTCGCTTCGCGGAAGACATGCACAATGGATATGCTCCAGTCTCTTTGTAAAAGGTCCCGGATGCAATCCATCAGGGGTAAACGCTCATACCGACTTGGTGCTCTTTGTGTGAGGAGGAGGACAACATCGTTGCAGTCAGTCTCGACTTGAAGAGATTGAATGCCGCAGTTCCAAGCAGTGCAAAGCAAGTCATACACTGCCCATAGTTCAGCCATGAAAGGATTGCTAACTCTCAAGCCATGTACAAAGCCTGTTATCCAGTGGCCTGAAGAGTTCCTAATTACGCCTCCAGCACCAGCTCGCCTGCGAGTGTAATCAACCGCTCCATCGGTATTAGCTTTAAAGCATCCAGGTGACGGTGGACGCCAACCCACAAGGACAGGATTACGAACTAGCTCCGTATTAATGACGTCAAAGGTGGTGTGTGATCTCCAAACTGAAACAGCATATTGAAGAGTATAGTGGGCTTGACTGGCCGCGTCAACAGGTGCAGCATCACGATCGAACACGTGCGTGTTCCTAGCTTTCCACAACAGCCAAAGTCCAGTACCAAAGAGGAGAGGCCATGGACATGCTGTGTTTAATCCTCCCCCATCCCGCATCATTGAGCACAGCCACTCGCGAACATCCATCCCTGAAAAAAACGATACACGTGTGTCACTAGCAATTAAATATAACCAGACGGATTTTGCATGTACGCAATCGCGTAACACATGCAGAGTCGTTTCCGGATGCGCATCACATCGGGGGCAGGTGTCGACGGATGCCATATGACGCCGAACCCGAGTTGCATTGGTAAGGAGAGCCTCGTGCGACACCTGCCATAAAAAAGTTTGGACTCTAGGGAGCCCTTTCCAACACCACAGTTTCTTCCAGTAACTGGTGCTTGCGTTACTATCATTAGAGCTGTGGATAAATTCATATGCAGACTTGACTGATGCCTCGCCTGAGGCCGTGTGCTCCCATAACACTAAATCCTCATCCCCTACTGGTTGTGGCGCCGGGGAGAGGGCAATCAGTCCGATGATGGGTGGTGGCAAAAAATCGCATAAAGGATTAACATCCCAGGTGCCATCTGCGCGCACATAGGAGCTCACAGACCGGTGAAGCTCATCTTTAGGAATTGGTTGGGTAGCATGGGATAGTAAATCACCGCTGTCCCCAAGCCAATTATCCGTCCAAAAGAAGGCATTTCGTCCATTGCCAAGGAGCCACGACGAGCCTTTCTGCAGAGTGGGCCATGCGTTGCAAATTCCCCTCCAGATATGGGAACACTGTCTGCGGGGGACCATGCGTGGGAGGAATGCTCGACCATCACCATATTTGGCCTTTAACAGCTGCACCCAAAGGAGATCCGATTGTGTAAGGAATTTCCAGCCAAGTTTCACAAGAAACGCTTCGTTTGCTTGTCTTGTCGAACGCAATCCCAGACCACCAACATCCTTGGGTTGGTAGACAGTGTCCCATTTAACTAGTGCCGGTTTGCGGTGTTCTTGGGTGGAACCCCATAAGAACTGGCATGCTTTAGAATCCACCTTATCACAAATGGAGAAAGGTATGGCAAAAGTCTGCATCGAGTATAACGGGATAGCTTGCAACACCGTCTTTACCAGAGTAAGCCTGCCAGCAAAGGAAAGCGAATGAATTTTCCAGCCCTTTAATTTCTCATCAACTTTGTCAGTAATGTAACTAAAAGTCTTAGATGAGGTTCGGCCATGAATAAGAGAGATGCCAAGGTACTTCCCTAGATTATCCGTGAGGGGGATACCATATCTGTTGCTGATAGCCTTGGACACACGACGCGACACATTCTTTGAGCAGAATATCCTGGACTTGGGTTTGCTCACCCGCTGCCCCGAGCTAACACAAAAATCCTCCAGCACTTTAGTGATGACAGAGGCTTGGGCAACACTAGCTTCTGCAAAGAGGACCAAATCATCAGCAAAAAACATATGTGAGAAAGATAGCCCGGACATCCCAATCGTAATTGGTTTCCAGTGGTTCAAACTCACTGCCTTAACGATAGCCTGCGATAGACGTTCAAGACATAAAACAAAAATATATGGGGATAGAGGGTCTCCCTGGCGTAATCCACAAGATGGGGAGAAGACACTGGTCTTCTCACCATTCCATAACACCTGCATTGAACTTGATGACAAACAAAACAGTATCAGTGAAATAAACTCAGAGGGTAAGCCAATATCACGCAAGGTATCCTGGACAAAGTCCCAACGGATGCGGTCATAGGCTTTCTCCAGGTCAAGTTTGATTGCCATATATCCATCAGACCCCTGTTGGACATGTATTGTATGTATCAACTCCTGAACGATAATCACATTATCCATAATTTTCCGCCCTGGAAGAAAAGAGGACTGAAAAGGCAAGACAAGGTTAAGCAGCAAAGGTTTTAACCGATTCACCAAAACTTTGGATAATAGTTTGTAAGTTACATTACAAAGACTAATGGGGCGAAATTGAGTGATAAGCTCCGAAGGACTGATTTTTGGTATCAAAACTAGCAAAGTCCTGTTCATCAGGGGGTCAAAAGCACCAGTGCTTAGGGCTTCATTGATAAACTGACAAAGGTCGTCCTTTGCTATCTGCCAGTTCTTTTCAAAAAACACTGCAGGAAAGCCATCCACCCCAGGAGCCTTGTGTGGATGCATCTGACGGAGTGCCTTATGAATTTCAGAATCGGGTGCTGTAGCTATAAGGCCCATCAACGTGCTGTGATCAATAGGAGCAAACTGTCCCCTGACAGGATAGGGTGGAGGGGACATATCCGGAATGGAGAAGAGGTCACGAAAGTAAGCCACCGTCCAGTCCCTGAGCACCAATTGGTCAAAGCACCAATCATTATCAATCTTTAGCCCCTGTATTTTGTTTTTATTACGCCGTACAATGGTAGTTGTGTGAAAGAAATTTGTGTTTCGATCCCCACACGGTATCCATCTGCTACGAGACTTCTGATACCAGATTAATTCTTCCTGAACTAGGAGCTTATCAAAATCCTTCTTCAGCTCCCTTTCCAGTCCCTGTAGGAAGGAGTTATCCCGCCTAGTATCACGAGCCCTTTGGATCCCAGCAAGCCTATTAAGGATGGTTCTTAATGACACATGATAAGTCACTACAAAAGAAAATAAAATCTCTCAATTAATGAACATCATTTTTTTAGTGACTAAAATTACCCTCCCATAAAGATGATTTGCATAATGTAATTAATGTAAGACATAATAGTGAGAGGTTATTACAGTCACTAGAAAAATGATGCTCATTAGTTTCAATATTGTATTTCTTTTCTTAGTGTCTTATCATGTGCCCTTAGGGCACAAGATAGAAAAACCCATTTCGGAATTCATCTTTAATGAAATGCCTATTTTGTTCATAGGATTTTTCTATCTTGTGTCCTAGGGGCACATGATAAGCCACTAAATAAGGAAATAAATTTTCACAATTAATGAATATCATTCCCCTTGTGACTGGAATAACCTTTTATTGAATTAACTACACAACACAATCATTGTTTATGGTAGGATTATTTCAATCATACTGGGAATAATATTCATTAATTGTGAAAATTCATTCTCTTATTTAGTGGCTTATCATGTGCCCCTAGGGCACAAGATAGAAAAACCCGTATTCATATAGTTATTTTTGGTCACCTTAAAATTTAATTTTGAGTTCTTCCCTCTTTGTACCTAACTTCCTTTGTTTTTCTTTTGAATAAGAAATACTTGTTATTGAAAAGAACTGCCTAAAGAGTAAAGATTCAGATTAATAATTTAGAAACTATAGTCAACGGGCACATCTGGAAAAGGAAAAAGGAAAAAAAATAAATGTAGGTTGATTCTAATTATTTTTGTTGAACAGAGGTACAGTCTAATTAGATCCCAATTAATGTGTAAACAATAGGAGATTCCTTTGGACAGGGAGGACATCATTGTCACGAATCACGACATAATCCTACAAAGAGCTTATCTTATGTCTTATTGTTGTCCCAATAGGAGCTAACTTTACAGACTTATTGACAAAATGTTGGTGAATACAATGGAAATGGAGTAATTAATAAGATTGCACTAGAATTAGTCGTGTATCGCCTAGAGACCCATATATGCTTGAAAAGAAGATTTTTTTTTTGTTATTCTTTTGTACAGAAATTCCGTGATTAAGAGTCACCATATTGTCTTGCGCCGGTGATTTTGGCAAGTGGCAACTAAACCAAACACACCACACCCTAGCAGAAAGGTATGGCTAAAGGCAGATCACGAGAAAGTGTTAGAAAATGGAGTATGGAAGTTATCAACTTGATTTGAAAGAATATATGTACATAAAACCTCAAGTATCTGAAAACAAGTAAACAATGTTGTTATCCACAACCAGAAAAAAACAAGTTGTGACTTGATTAATATGTGCATTTGGAATATTAGGCTTATGTAAGCAAAGAGTTGAATAATTCCTCTTTTTCTCACCGGGTTCAATGAGTGCGGAAGTACCAAGATCTTTCCTTCTCATCGTGCTCGAACTGTTTGGAGTCGATGGAATTTGAACTCTCAATCAACCGACGGTGCAATTTTGAGACCGAAAGGCATGATTGTCCACTGACATTGAGCTTCCGGAATGCAGGAGGTCGTTTTTGTTGAAGAAATAAATGAGTGCTTCTATTTGGTTTTATGCCACTAGTTTTTTATAATTCATTATCTTACAAAGTCTGGAAAAGGTATTTGCCCAATTTTTCTATCATTGATCGATATTCCTTCTTTGCAATTGACTGAAAATGACTAGGCACCTTCCAAACCCCTCTTGTGCTAAGATTTGGATCGGTAATTAGTACAATACATATGGTACAAACCGAATCCATTAGCTTTAAGAAGCTAATTATATGTACGAAATCCAAATGAGCTTGCTAAGTTTTGTTATACATTATAAACTTACAATACATAAATATTTATAAGAAATCAATAAAAATTAAGATCCAAATGTTTTACAAAACGGAAAAAATATCTTGAGATATATAATTTCATGTTATAAATTTGATCAAAATTATGTATTCATAAATATTCTATATGAATAGTAAAAATTACTGAGTATTCTGAAACCCTGATGGGTTAGATCAACTGGTTGGAGTTGTTCTAGTTTAACCAAGGGATCTCGAGTTCTAGTTTGGACTTACTGTTATCCCTTAAAAGTAGGTTAAGCTTTCAATCTACTTTTGTAAAACTTTTAGATGGAAATTTTCAAAACTTAACTAGTGATCGTATGGTATTTGTTTCTACCCAAGGATACACGAAAAATTTAATCAAAATTAGAAATGTGAAAGATGAATTTAAAAATGAATTAGTATTTGAGAGTAAATATCTAATACTCCTCGTGAAACACCCCGACTACTATTTATCCAACATACCAATGACAATATCATAACACCCGACTTGGGGAATCCCAATAACAACAGCACAGCGGAAGTATTTATAACTCAATGTCAAATATATGCAAAGCCCGATGCAACTAATGGATCCGAATCCTGCTCGAGGGTACACTGCAGCCGCTGGAATGCATTCTTGACCTAATCTGCAAAACTGTGTGAGGGGTGAGACCAACCACTGTCTCACCGATAAACTAATAAACCAAAGTATACAAGAAACCGCAACAACATCAAGCATTTCATCAGGATAACATGAGGAGTACAGTATAATACAACGTCATACAAACTGCATTGACAACATAGTAATCACAAGCACAATCAAATGTAGTAGATACAGAGCACAATACACTGACTTCACGTAGTCAAAATGTCACACCATAGTGGCAAAAGAACAATTACAAGTATAATCAGAATTAACAACCAACCAGAGGAAAAAGAGTTACTCAAAGTCATGTCACCGTCAATAACATCGTTAACAATCGATGTGACCCCACAATTTCATTCCTCATCAGAATGTATCTACCGCCCTCTCACTACTAGACATCCTACTTTAGGTTTGAGAAGTTTGGTTACTTAATTTCTTAGGGCCCTGTCACAAGTTAGATGTTGGTCGTGCCGCAGTAGCCAAGCTAGCTAGCCCGTGGATCCCGCATTGGTACGTCCACGTAAAATCATCACAGGATCGTTACGGGTCCAAATCCAATCACAGGCCGTTACGGGCCAAATCAAAATCACAGGACCGTTACAGTTCCAGACTACCGCTTCTGGTCGTAGCACCATCCAACCCTGACAATTAGTAATTTTATTAATTTATTTTTCTCTCCGACTTTTCACAATCCGGTCAACATCACGTGATCAGCTTTGGTCGTACCAGGTTATCAACTCATTTCGGGTGCCAAATCAAACAGAACCCGGGATCGACATCCCAAAACCAAATCACAGGGATAAACATCCCAATATCAAATCAAGGATCAACATCCTTATCACAAGTAACCCGACCATGGCCACCTCAAAATAGTCTCTAACCATCCGGTCGTACCTCTATTTACCACGTGATGCTTAAGTACTGATATCATTCTATTCCAGTATACCACCATAATCACAGTTCCCGAGCAGGCAACCGGCCTCACAACTCATCTGGGAAACATATCTCAACACAACTGGAATCTCAACCATAAAGCTTAGACCACAGCTATCAGACTCACAACCTCTGATAACAGTCTAATATCTACAACAATTCACGTTCCATAAAGAATTCACCGAAATCAATCACAAGATTCTTCATCAACAATTATCACAAAATTCATACGAAATCATTGAGTTCACTCACATGATCAAAACCATCAGTAATAAACACAAGAGTCATAACTACTCAGCAGCTCAACCAAGGAATTTATGCATCAGAACAACCATAATAGGATTCACAACAAAGATCACAACAGAATTCAATAAACTAGAATCAAGCAATCATCACAACAGGAATCTCAACAGAGTCCAGTAAATCATACCAAGGCAAGTAGTCGCAATACGATCACAATATCAAATAATTCAACAACAGCTTGAGCATCATAGGCGGCATACCGCAGTTTATAAGTTTATATCCTCACCTGATATGTCTCTGAAACCAGCAGTTAATCGATACGGCTTTATCTGACCCTATATCATATCAACACATACAATCACATATAATGCACATCCAGAATGCAATGCATGAGGTTAGTTATTATTTTTATTCTGTTTATCCACAGCTGTCATCGTTACCGTCGTTTTAAGGCCGTTTCCATTATTCATTCCTTTTACATTGGTAAAGTAATTATAGCCCATAAAATATCCGTAGTTTATAATATGAGATAAATAATATTTCTTAAACATAATTATTCATAAAAAATTCTATTTGTAATTAATTGAAGTTATGACCTATATATACATATATATTAGCTAGAAGAGATAACCGTTGTAACTATATATACATTTAGTAAATCTTATACAATCGTAAGTACTTATATACATAAAACTATAATCATTAATTAAATAAAAATATAGTCTAGCAATATCTATGCCGGTGAAAATATCTACAGTACATTATATGATATATATGTATATACTTGTATAAGATTAAAATCAATAATTTAATTAAGATATAGGTCTAATATTATTTTAGCCTAGGATTATGGAAATAAATATAAAGAGATATATATTTATATCTAAGCCTTTTATAATATAAATTCAATTAAAACACAATTAAATAAGAGACATAATAAAATAAATAAACAACATGGGTCTTTTATTAATTAGCCCAATAAATTAAATAAAATCGAATATTAAATTTCAATGGGCCTTTTACAAGCCCAAATTGAAACGCCCCGATCCGTATTTACCGTTATACACAGTAAACACGTGGGACCACATACTATTACAACAACCATAGCGGTAAATAACACAACCAACGGATTTAAATACATTAAAAGTTCATAATACATCAACCGTACTAGTCCCGGTACGGGAACATTATTACTACAAGCATCAATCCATAGAGATATAAACAGCAAGCAG
>JAKUCV010002356.1:0-32438 GCA_028386065.3 Turnera subulata
TGGCTAACACAAGTCTGGAACATAATGCTTCTTCTGTTGATGGTTTGGGTGGACTGTACAATTAGAGGCATTGATTCGTTCTTTCGTTTGGGGACGACATCCTTCTTTTCAGTTATATGGTGTAGCATTCTGTCAGTGATTGCTATGGTTGGGATGTCCAAGTTTCTGATTGTCCTGGTAAGCCATGATTGTTCATCTTGCCACTTAGAATTCATTTGCATCTTCATAGGTTTTCCTTTTTATTCTCTCAAGTATCTGATTTCTACATTCAGATGCTGAAAACTTATAATCTTGCTGCACTATCTGGTAGACTTCTTATTATTTGCATTGAAGCTTCCAAAGTATTGTCTGATTGGTTCATTTGATGCATTGTAATTATGAGAAATTCTGCATGGGGTCACTATTTTGGCGATTTGATGCAGCTATAGCTTACACTGATTGCATTATTGCACTTGTCTTGTGACATGTTTCAAACTCTAATAGATCTAATTGGTACCCTTTTAGCTTAACTGTCATTTGTACGCATTGCTCTGAACCTGTGTCCCTTGTTGAACCTTTCAGGCAATTGCTGCAATTGTTGGAGTTTTCATAGGTCTAATCCTTAGCTTAATGGTGGTTGCCATTGCTGGACTTGTTTTCTTATGGTTTTATGGAAGCTTCTGGACAACATTAATTGTCATTATAATTGGAGGTAATTCCCACTTGTACTTTGTCTGCATAGTTTGTTTTCTACATATGGATTTGTCCAGCATTCTGAGATTTTATCTCTTTTGTTATTCAGGATTGGCATTCATTTTGAGCCATGAACGTCTAACACTATTGATCACCACCGTGTATTCTGTATATTGCGTATGGTCATATACTGGATGGCTTGGTTTGCTAGTGGCTTTAAATTTGTCGTTTGTCTCAAGTGACATTCTGATATACTTCCTAAAGAACAACATGAACCAGAACAGGAGATCCGATAGAACCCCAGAACAATCTGCTGGAATGGAAGGTCGACCAGGCTTCCATGCGGAGTCCTTCCATTCTTCGTACCCAGAAACAGGCCCAGGTTTATCAGCAGAGCGTAGCTCTGGAGTACCTTCAACCAGTGGGGTTGATGCTGAGTTAACTTCTGAGGATGAAGTTATTCGGTTGTTAAACTGTACTGATCACTATTCAGCATTAGGTTTGTCCCGGTTTGAGAACGTGGATATTTCTTTGCTGAAGAAAGAGTACAGGAAAAAGGTATTAGGCATGATGTGTCAGCTCACATGGCATGCATTGCTAATTACCTCTCCTTCCTTTTCCAGTTTTAAGAATGTTAATCTGATTAATTTTTTGCTTTTAGGGGTTTATATGTCTCTGTGCATGTGATTCTTCACTTTATATGCACAGATGGCTATGACCTATGAAGTCCAAAGATCTTACCTTTCATTCAAAGATTTATTTTCATGTAGTTTTTCGTGATATTTTCTATTTCAAGAGAAAAAGGATATTGATTGGATTCTCACGCAGCAGTTGTGAATTGATTGCTAGGCAATGCTAGTTCATCCTGATAAGAATATGGGCAATGAAAAGGCTGCAGAGGCTTTTAAGAAACTCCAAAATGCATATGAAGTAAGTTTATTGCTTTCTGCTGGTTTGGACTATAGAGTTTTCTCCCCCTCTGATGCTCATATCCATTAGTAATGCTGTTTTACTTGTAATATTTCAGGTTTTAATTGATTCAGCAAAGCAAAAAGCATACGATGATGAATTAAGAAGTGAAGAGCTGTTGAACTATTTCCGCAGATTCCAAAGCACTTCACAAAAGGTTTGATTGTGGCTTGTTAATTGCTCTTTGTAATTGGCCTCGAATTTGCACTCATGACCTCATTTGCTGCCTTGTCACTGAGATATTTGCTTCGATGTCGTGTTATGTTTCCTGTTTTGCTTTGAAGTAATGTCCAACTGTTGCTACATAGTATTGTGATCCTATGCATTTCAAATGTAAGTTTGTTGACGTGTATGGGTGCTCAACTCTTTAATTTTGGATCCATTGTCTATTTCAAGTTTGTGTTGAGTAAGCAGCACTGCAGCATGAGTGCTTTTATTTCATTCAGTTTCCCACATCTTTTATAGTGGATTATGGCCTACATCTCTTCTGCCCATCATTCATATCATTGCTAGTACTTATAATCATTAGTCTTTATAAGGGTTGTGGTCCAGTATATTTTACCGTTATGAACAACCAATGTTGAAACCACAAGGTCATTCATCCACAAACAATCAACATTGAAACCACATGGTCATTTCTGCTATCTCATAAGTATGCATACCGGTAAATCTTCTCCTATGATTCATCCAAAATGGGCACTCACTGCCTGTTGTCTAGAGTTTACAATCATTTTACATGACATAGGTTTTAATGCAATTGGTTATGCAGAACGGTGAGCATGGCTTCTTTGCTTCTCGGTTTCCTCGTTCAGAGGTTGATGGTGAGGACCCTTTTGAAGATTCAAGGCGGATTGCTTGCAAGAAGTGTGGTAACTTTCATCTTTGGATTCACACGAAGAAACTAAAATCCCGAGCAAGATGGTGCCAGGTTTCTTTATTTTCTTGTTCTTCAAATTTTTCCATGTATGCCAGATGATGGCACCATGTGAGATTGTAGGTGTGGGACATGGTCCGGATCTTTGTAATCAGAATATTTCAAACATAGGTTGTACTTGCTTTCTCATTCTGAGCACTTTTCATTGAAGGATTGCAAAGATTTTCATCAAGCCAAAGATGGAGATGGGTGGGTTGAGCAATCTTCCCAGCCGTTCTTCTTCGGATTACTGCAGAAGGTATGTCAGTCAAACTACCAGGACATTATTTGTGACGAGTTGCAAAATATGATAATGTGCTCATTAAATATGAAGAAGAAAAGAAAAAATGCATATCTTGATAAGGCTAAATCATGCTCTTGAAGTATGGTCCTCACTTTTAATGCAAGCTTGTTTTTCTCCTTTTTCTCCTTCTGCAGGTTGAAGCGCCGTCTGCATTTGTTTGTGCAGATAGCAAGATATATGACGCTACAGAATGGTATATTTGTCAGGTAAGATTAGACTTCTCCTAATAGCTGAATGATACTTCTCTGGAAGTTTATGCGTATCATCAAATTGGAAACCCCGGTTCAGCCTAAAGGTAACTTATGTGAACCGAAAGGTCTCCGTTGACGAATTGGGAGTGATTGTGTTGTATCCCGACTTTGGTGTGCAGGGAATGAGATGTCCAGCTAATACTCACAAGCCAAGTTTTCATGTGAATACTAGTGTAACCTCCAAGCATAATGGCAGCAAGGGATCAAGTTCAGGACAAAGAAGCGGGCGGATGCCAACATCGAACATGGAGGAGACCATGACGGAGGAAGAATTATTCGAGTGGTTACAGAATGCGATGCAAGCAGGCGTCTTTGAGAATTTTAATGGCAGCACCCCTGCTGAGAGCCCATCTGCCAGGGCTGGAAATGGCCCCAGAAGTGGTACTGGTGGCAGTGGCAGTGGCAGCAGTAACAAGAAGAAGAAGAAGGGAAAGAAGCAATGGTAAAACTTTGACGATATTATTCCCATCCTTGATGCTCCCAAGTATTTGTAAGCATTTCATGACCCGTTAAAAGGGTTTTAAGCAAGGGGTGAAGGCTATTTTTTATGTTCCAAGATGAAGCCATGGATGGCAATTTGAGCCAGATTGAGTTGTATGCAGGGCATGAGTAAAAATGGTTTGAGCCTTCTACATTGTTCGGAAATTGTATAGTTCTTCCGCCTTCTGTAGGATAGATAATCTCCTTGGAGAACATCAAAAATATAGGTCGCTAGCAAGTAATGGCATTAATAACTTTTCATGGTAGGTATGATAATAAAGTAGGAATCAAAGATATATCCTCAAGGAAATTTTTGCCATGATTATAGAAATTATGGTCCGAGAAATCATTTTATTTATGCTTCCTAGTAAAGGGTCAAAAAAAAAAAGCGGTGAAAATGTGATGCTTTGCGAGTAATTGGGATATCTGGTTTCCAAATACCATTCAATAATGCTAAATGGAAGCAGTTGTGCTGTGTGGATTGGATTCCTCGTTCGTCTATAATACAGTTGCAGCTTTATATTACATGGTTTGGAAGTTCACTTTTAATTTTGTTATATTATAATAATAATTGTAAAAAGCAGATATATTGTTTCGGGGAAAATTTAAAATATATTAACTAGAAAGATGTGTGCAACGGTAAATTAAAAGAGCTAACCGCTATGTCCTCTGTGAACCCCTCTGAACCCCAACCGTCCCCTCTGTTTCCCACCCGGCCAAACCCCCCGATTTGCCTCCGATTTCTACTGTGGATGTCGAGATTCCGGATGCTACCTTGGTTTCCGATGCTGCTGCTGAGGGAGAGGGTCCTGACTCTCCGAAACAGCCTGTGAAGCCCTCCTTTTTGGATACCCTTATGAAGCATCAGGCTGTCCAGCGAACGAAGGGGCCTGCTGTTGATCTTATTGGGGAGCAGTTGGTGCGCATGGACTTTGTGGGTGGTAGTCGACTTCACCCATCCTTTGCAATGGATGAGGAGTATTATGCGACCTTGTGTGAGCCATGGAGGAATACTTTGGTCCTTCGTTTACTTAGTCGATCCATTGGGTATAACTCCTTGTTGAATAAGTTGCTGCAGATTTGGAAGCCGGGCAGGGCACTGGAGCTTCTTGACTTGGGATTTGGATGTTTCTTGGCAAAGTTTGCAAATTTGTTTGATTTGGAGCAGGTGGTGACTAAGGGCCCGTGGTTGATTCAGGATTCTTATCTTACTGTTCGTCAGTGGACTCCTGACTTCCGACCTTCTGGTGACTTCATCTCTTCCACCATGGCGTGGGTTCGCATCCCAGAACTCCCTCTTATGTACTACGATGATGATCCGTTGACCACTTTTGCTTCTGGAATTGGTAAGTTGATCCACTTTGTTTGGTTGGTTTGTTGGGGCCGTTTGTTAACAAATGCTCGGCGTGTGCGCTTGCATTTATCGGTCTCGGCGGCTTGTTCTTTTTGTGGTGCATAGGTGGAGGATGTTGAACACATTTTGAGACACTGTAGTCGGGCCCAAGAAGTCTGGGCGCTTGTTGTGCCTTCGTCGCATCGGATTTCCTTTTGGAGTGGCAGTTTCTTAGACTGGTTTGATCAGCATGCGTCTGGTGTGGGTCATGTCTTGTCCAATCTTCTGTTTTTTGTGTTGTGTTGGAAGCTTTGGTGTGCCAGGAATGTCCTTGTCTTTGAGGGAGTGGTGACTCAGCCTTTGGGTTTGGTGGGTTCGGCCAGGTCACTGGCGCAGGAGTATGCTGCAGCGTTTCTTGCTACTGCCCCGGCCCCTGTGTTTGTCCCACGTTGGGTGTCTTGGGTTCGCCCTCCCCCGGCTTGGGTAACACTTAATGTGGATGGGAGTGCATTTCCGGATATTGGGCGTTCTGGGGAGGGGGGTCTTATTCGTAATACACATGGGGGTTGGGTTTTGGGTTTCTCTGCATATCTTGGTAGTGTTAGATGCTTGGCTGCCGAGCTGTTAGCAATGCGGCGGGGGTTGTTGCTTGCCTGGGAGCATGGTTGTAGATTGGTTCGGGTTAGTGGCGGTTGGTTTTGTGCTAGAGGGTGTTCCGGCCTTTCATCCCTTGGCTGCGCTTGTTGCTGATATTCGAGTTTTGGTTGATCGGGATTGGGAGTGCCTGGTCTCTCATATCTTCCGGGAGGCAAACTCTTGTGCTGACTCATTAGCAAAACAGGGGGCTCACCAAGTCGACCCTCTTTGTCTCTGGTCTTCTCCTCCTAGTCACTTATCTAGTTTCCTTTTGAAAGATATGGTTGGAGTTGCAAGTCTGCGCCCCTAGTTTTCTGTGGTTTGTGTGTTCTGTTTCTTTCTTTGCTGTTTCATCTTCCCGTTGTACCAAAAAAAAGTGTTAATAGTTAATAGAACTTGTTACTTTATGTTAATTGTTAAAATCACGCCTAAATCGACTCCGTATAGACGCATACGAATCATGAGAAAATTGATATATCAATAATATTATGATGATAAATATACATAATAAGTTGGTGAATTTATTTATTTATTCTTTCTCTGAAACCGTATGATAAATATACGTGCAGAAGGGTTGCATATTTCTCATTTTGAATTTGTACGGGGGAACCGGTGAAATTTAGATTTAAAAAAATGACCCTCATAATCTTCTAAAATTGCAAATTCAACCCAATCTCAAAGGCAAAATCACCAAATCACCCCTAGAAGCAGATATATTAGAATCATGGGTTTAACCAAAAGAAAAGTACTCCTCCCTCCATGGAGACAGTGGCGCAAACCTCAGCTGCTGCTTATCCAACAAGACTAAGACATACACATATCATTGGAAATGGAACCAAATTTAGCGCCAAAGACACGCGCTTGTTTCTCCCCAACAGTTACTTTCCTTCTTCTCCTTCTCCGACAACCCCATTCACTTCACTTCGACTGAGAAGAACATCAGTGCTTGTGTGTGGTAAGAAGAATAGTGCCGACAAGAACCCAAACAAGAAGCCAAATAGCCACCCCTTTTATCCCAGAGAAGATGAGGCCACCGGCCCTTTCCCTGAAGCTGTCCTCCTCAAAAAGGTCTTCTTTTTATGTTCTTTTTAACAACCCAATCTTCTTTTCCCCTGAAAAATCTGTCTCTTTTTTTATTATTGTTTCTTAATCTCACTAGGCTGGCTGTATTTGTGAGTTTAGAAGTTGCACTGGGTTTACTTACCTCTTTCTTATGTTCCAATTGGATGTGGGTCTCCAAGCTTTAGTCTTTTCAATTGTGTGTTTTCTCAAGGGCAAAGTTTGCACATGTGGGTGTTTGTTTTCACTAGGCTGGCTGTGTTTGTTTTCTTTCTCTGTTCAATTATTGGCGGATTAATAAATTCATTTGTAAGGGTTCACTTGCATAGTTGCTTTTGTGGTCTGCTTTTGAAACCCTGCTGTTTTCCTTTTGGGTTGCAGGAGAAATTGCAGGAGGATGGTACATTTCGCCCTGACTTTGCTGATGAGAAAGAAGGTTTTACTATTTCTAGTCATAATATGCTTTTATCGCTTGGGTTTTCTTTGTGGATGGATGTTGAAAAGGTTTTTTTCTTTTTCTTTTTTTTTTTTTGCAGAAAAACTCTATGAATATCTGACGCTGGAGATGCAGAGCAAAATGAAGGTGGACCGAAGTATGCCTACTCCCATTTCAACTAGATTCTTTTCGACATTGCTAGAGATAAACAATTGAAATAAGGCATTGACTGATTTGTGTATTCGTATTTGTCCTATATCTCTGTTGGTGCTTCAAACTTCTTTGCATTGTCTTTCAAATTAAACAATGCCCCATTTCCAAATGATTATTTCTTCCCACTTTCATTTGGTTGTTAATTGGGAATTGAAGGATTCACGGATAATAACTGTGTTATTGTGCCACCTTTCTTTTTGTAGTGCGCCACTATGAAGTGGTTTATCTGATTCATGAGAAGTATGAAGAAGAGGTCCGCAGTGTAAATGATAAAGTTCAAGGTGACTTCTCCTTTCTCTTCCTCTTTCTCCTACAAGTTAGATTAATGGTTATCTAGCTCAATTGTTTGTCTCAAGCTAAATTTGAACTACATGCTCCCTATGCAATAACGGAGGAGATGCCTGGGAATGCGGCATAGAAAATGGATGCTAATGATCTTTGTAGTTGTTAAATTCTAGAAGTTAGTTTTGCGTTTTTTATTTCTTTTTTCCATTATGCTCTTCTTTCTTTCTGGTTAACTTGCTTCATTGTCAATTATACCCTGGCGTTTTCTAAGAAAAGGGGAATTGATTGCTAGACTAATTCTGGTTTTAAGGCTCTAGTTCTTTTAAACATCTTATATGGAAGGGTTCAAGTTCATCTCATTAATTGGAATTTCAGAGTTTATACAGCTCGCAAGTTTCATAAAATTTGCTTACGCTGCCAAATACATTTGCAGATTTTGTACGCGAGAAGAAAGGCAGAATATGGAGATTCAATGACTGGGGTATGCGGCAGTTAGCATACGAGATAGAGAAGGCTGAAAATGCCCACTACATTTTGATGAATTTTGAGATGGAAGCCCAGTGGATTAATGACTTCAAAAGCTTGCTAGACAAAGATGAGAGAGTCATTCGGCATCTCGTGATAAAGATGGATAAAGCTGTCACCGAGGATTGCCCCCCTCCACCGGAATTCGGCAGTTTTTCTGAAGATATGGTTGACGATGATGAAGACTACGATTCTGATTATGAGGATGATGAGGATTGGGAAGAAGAAGACGATGTGGAGGGTGACGAGGATGAGATGGAGGAAGAATATGAAGATGGTGACTTGGAGGAAGAATATGAAGATGATGAGATGGATGATGATATAATTATTATCAACGGTGATGATGATAGCTATGAGGATGAGGATAGTAAATCAGCTGACGCTGGTAGCAAAAGAAGAAATCAGATACTGGAAAAAGTAGGGAGGCAGTAAATCTCTAGTTCTCTGTCAATGAACAAGTTTACTTAGTCTTTCACCTGAGGATAATGTTCTAGTTTTGTATCGCTGCTAATGGCTTGAAACAAGTTTGCTTATCACTTCCTGATTTTTTTTATTCTAAATAATCTTGATGGATTAAATGTACTTGTGCACGAATGTTGACATATACCTCCAGGAAAAGTCTGAAATTCATAATGATCTAGCTATAAGCCACTTTAACACCACTTTACATCTTCCTCCCGGATGTTCTGGTGAGAGAGTTGGTTGATCTAAGGCCAATAGCCATTGTACTTTTATTCCATTCTTACATATTCCAAATGTATGCGAAAGTGGACTATTGTAGTTTCTTAATCCCCACCATGGCAGCCGAAGAATGCACAAGGCAGAAGAAAAGATCAAGGATTGGTAAGGTGGGGAAGGGATACAGTTATGGTGCTGCTGGTAGTGGCAATAGAACCAATCCTATATTGCTAAATCTAATCAAGACAACTCAAGAATCAGAACATATTAGTGGGTTGGTCGGTCCAAGTGATAAGCGATTTGGTTCTGCTTCATTGAAGTCTCGGTTCGAGTCCTTGTGCACGCAGAAAATATCTATTGGGAGACTCGCCGAAGCGATTTGGTTCTGCTTCATTGAAGTCTCGGTTCGAGTCCTCATGCACGCAGAAAATATCTATGGGGAGACTCGCTGACCATAACTGGGTCCAATCCTAATCAGTCAGGCTAAAGCTCCAGATCCTCATTGGAAGAAACAAAAACTGAAAGCAGATACGTTTCTATCTATCTAGTCTTCTAAATTTTTTCGCATTGCCTCATTGCGTGCTAGGGGATAAATTAAAGTGCGTTATTAGAACTGTTCTACTAATAGTTAGACTGGATGACCTTAATTACGGTGCTATTTTTATTAATAAATATGATATAGATCGAATCATGTGAGTATGAAGAACTAGTGGTTGGCTATCTAGAAGCTAGTAGTATTTGGCACGATATTGTCTGGGTTTCACACTTCCTAGTTTTCTGCTAAATTGCAAAGGACGTGCACACATTAGTCCCATTTTGCTTCTTGGTGGTGGTATCTGGAGCACAGAAAGAATGCATAAAGGAACTGAAATCATCAAGATTGCGTGTGTACCAAACTCTAGAGGGAGAAAAAATTATAGAAATAAAATCACAAGTACGTAATTGATCAACCTCAACAAGAGTAGACACCTCATTGTGCAAGAAAATGTCTTGAAAAAACGGCCCTCTCCTGATATCCTCTTGTTGAATGAGTAATATTTCAACTGATTGAAAACCAAGTGTCACCCTCATACATTTTCTTTTGCCACCTAGCACTACACCTGTACTGAATAGCTTGAGATACATATATACGAGATCACACTGCAGGAACTAGAGATTGCATAACTAGCAAAGGACTAAATAACTAATATCATCATCATTCACATCATGGCATCATCCGTTTTTCTTACAACCTTAGCTACCATTGTTTGTCTAAACTTCCTCCTTGTTCCAAACGCTTTTTCTTCTCCAATCAGTGAGGATCGTCATCGGCATGTCTCATGCCCGCCTGAAGACATTGGACTTCTTGAATTCCCTCTTAACTTGGAGTACCTTGAGGCTGAGTTCTTCTTATACGGAGCTTTGGGCTATGGCTTGGACGAGGTTGATCCAAGTCTAAGCATGGGAGGACCAAGCCCCATTGGTGCTACCAGGGCTAACCTTGACTTTTTTACTAGAGATGTTATTGCTCAATTTGCATGGCAAGAAGTGGGACACTTGAGGTTGGCCTGATGATCTTCTTTGCTGCCTTAATATTCTTCATCAATTACATATATACAATTCCACTTAGAGCTTGCTTATATGATGCATGCGAGGGTATATATATATATATATGTTCTCATGTTGCAGGGCGATCAAGAAGACAGTTAAGGGATTCCCGAGGCCATTGTTGGATTTAAGTCCACAAACATTTGCAACCATCATGGAGAAGGCGGTGGGGAGGCCCCTGTTTCCTCCTTTCAACCCTTACGTCAACTCTCTTAACTTCCTTCTTGCATCCTATGTCATCCCTTACGTTGGACTCACAGGTTATGTGGGAGCAAATCCTAAACTAAATGGAACCGTTTCCCGGCAGGTATGATGCCCTTACAACCATAACAAACCATCACAACTCGAACCCGAGACCTCACCTCTCTTGCTTTTACAAGAGTACCAATGAGCTACAAGCCTATTGGTAATTGTGTATGCGTTAGTATAAACATTTTAGTATTTATATATATAGTAACTCTGTGTGTTTGTATGGTCAGCTTGTTGCAGGTCTTTTGGCAGTGGAGTCAGGGCAAGATGCAGTGATCCGGGCATTGCTATACAAGCATGGGGAGGTCAAGCTGAAACCCTATGGCATAACAGTTGCAGAGTTCACAAACCGCATCTCTGAGCTCAGGAATCAGCTGGGGGACGCAGGAGTGAGAGATGAAGGGCTTGTAGTGCCCAAGAGTTTGGGTGCTGAGGGGGAGGTCAGAGGCAATATACTTGCTGGAGATGAATACTCTCTTGGATATGGGAGGACGCCCCAGGAGATACTCAGAATTGTATATGGAAGTGGCGACGAGCATAGTCCTGGAGGGTTCTATCCAAAGGGAGCCCACGGCTCTATTGCAACAAGTTATCTAGACGATAGTGTTTTGCTGTTTAGTTAGTTTTTAAGTGTGTTTTAGTCATCATCATAACTAGTCATGTTAATCGCCCGGCAATAAATTCAGCTTCTCATGAGAATATCAACTAGTTTTTTTTTTTTTTTTGATACTAATATCAACTAGTTTCTGTTTATACTTCTCCTTTATCTGTGCCTTCCCTAAACTTCCATGTCCTCGTCCAAGGGAAATGTGAACTCGAAAACAATAGTCGCCACCCAATGTTGCATCTGTGGCATCACAACAAAGTCTTCGGTTAAAAATTGAAATTGAAGTTTTTTGGAAAAACAGAAAGGGGGAAGGAAGATGGCCAGGCCTCATCTACTGGGTTCAGTATCCAAATCCACCAGTTTGAAACTTGTGCTTAAACGGAATTTTGGCCCCCATATATAAAAGCAAAATTCCAGGTGGGGTTATTGTAGAAAGGAACTGAATTAATAAGGTACTGTCCCATTCACTTTTCTGATTCTGCAACCACAGTCTAGATTAGATGGAATTTCCATTGTACAAAGATTTCCCACCCAATTTGTAGAAATAAAAATGACTTCACTGATTGACTATACTAGCCAATTCAGAACAGAGATCCAATATAATCATGGATCAAATGGGGATTAATACCTGCCAGCTTTGACAGAATTGCAAGATGTTGAAGCATTTTGCTGTGTAAGGTCAACCTGAATCTACCTTTGATCATTTGCACATTGTTATTGAAGCATCTCGACATCAAACCTCTGAGAGATGATTCTCTGATTTCTTTCCTACAAAAATGACATAAGAGCAACATTCTACAACCGCAGGTGCCTAAGTGTTGATGTTCTTTTGCACAATTCTTCTTCTTGCCCATTGCAATTCAATACTCATTCATGTATCCTTCTTCATATGTTTTATGAAGAGTACCTGGCACCACATTTCTGAATATAAACAACTTTTGATGATCTCGCGGTTGAGAAATTCTTGTGCAATTTACAATTATTGATGGCCCATCAAGGACTGCTAACGAGGAGATACAGTTGACTTTTGGAACTTTAGATGGAAGGCAAAACAAACTTTAAGCACTTCACTCTTCCTTTCTGAACGCAACATTGGTACTATCTCCTGAAAAATTACCCTATTCCCTCAAAAATCCAAACATCTGATCATCTTCTGCCTCTCGGCACTCGAGGAGAATATGCAATGCTTAGTCAAATGAGCTCCGTTGCTCTTTCTGGTTGGCTGGTGAACTTGTAGCTTGGTTGAAAAGATATAGCACATATGAAACCACTCCGTGGTCTATTTCTGTCCGAACTTTCATGAAATATTTTTCTCATGAATTTTGCCCCTACGCCAAAATATCATCTAGAACAACTAGTGGCCCTAGATGACCCAAGTTGCTAAACAAGCCCCGGACGAGCACATTCCATGAGGCAAAATTGGGGCAAATGCCTTCACTCAGCATCTTATCAAGATACATGCTGGCTGCTTCTACTCCATTCCAGTTACATACACCCCATAAAAGACTTGTGTAAGCAATTACATCTGGGTACCATTCTCCTCGGGTACGCATCCTATCTACAAGCTGTATTGCGGTCTCAATTTTTCCTAGCTTACAGAAGGCATGAATTACCTGATTGAATGTGATAGCATCAGGGCCTGTTCCGGCTATTAGCATTTTTCCAACAAGCTTCAATACCTCCCCAGACATTCCAGCCTGACGTAATCCACATAAGATGGTATTGTAAGTCACAATATTGAGCTCAATCCTCTTTTCTTCCATTTCCGCCACAAGTTGGAAAGCTTGTTTTATTCTGTTTGCACCGAGAAGACCATGCAGTAGTTCATTATATGTTGTGACATTCGGTGAACACCCATACTGCTGCATTTGAAAGAGCATCTTCATAGCCCAATCCACTCTTCCATTACGACATAAACCTTTGATAAATGTGTTGAAAGTAACAATATTTGGAGGGCAATTCTTGGATGCCATTGTCTCTACAAGACAGTAAGCTTGGTTGAACATTGAATTCCTGCAGAGGACATCTACCATGCAAGTGTAAACTACAACATTGGGAATGTAGCCATTTGTTATCATCTTGTTCCATGTCTCAGTTGCACCTACCAAGTCACCGTCTTTTGCGAAACCATCAATGAGGGTACTATATGTGGTCAAAGTGGGGGAGAAGCCATTTCTCTCCATTTCAAAACAAACAGATAAAGCTTCTCCAACTTTCCCATAGGAGCAGAGACCATGTATTAGAGTGTTGTAAACAACAACATTAAGCTCAGAGCCCTCTCGAATTATCCCGTGCCATAATTCAAGTGCGTCGCTCAATTTCCCACTCATGAAATATCCCTTCATCAAGGAAGCAAAGGTGTGACAATTGGCTCCACAACCTCTCACAAACATTTTCCCCAGCACAGCAAGAGCCAACTCAACATTTCCCGCATCTGAAAGAGCATTGATAATTGTCGAGTAAGTAATGACATTAGGGCCAACCCCTGCATCCACCATTTCCTGCAGCATCTGAAATGCCGCCTCCATTTTATATTCTCTACAAAATCCGTCTATGATCGCATTATAAACAGGCACCGGTACATTTGGTCGAAAACTTCCAGCAAGCTTTCTCGCTTCCTCCACCTTACCAGACCTACACAAAGAAGACACCACAGTAGTATAACTAACAGCATCAGGATCACAACCCTTTTTCGACATTTCGGAGAGCAACCTGCAGGCTGCATCCATCCTCTTCCTCTTACACAAGGCCTTCAATAGCACATTATACGTATAAACATTGGGTTCCAACCCATCTCTCCTCATATTCTTATACATGTTAGTGATCATCTCAAACCTGTTCTCACTAAGCAATGCATCCAAAACATGATTATAAATCTTAACGCTCGGTTCGCACCCGAATTCCGTAATCCTATAAAACATCTTCAAAGCTTGGTCACCCATACCAAGTCTCTTATAACTATTTATCACACTTATAAACAAATCCTCACTACACCTAACCCCTTCCAATTTCATCTGCTGCAAAAGGTACTGAACCCCGTCTACCTGGTTCTCGCGACCAAGCTTCTCGATCATGATTTTATAGGTCAATGTGGTGTGCTTAAAGGCATTCGAATTGGCAACTGACTTGAAGTAATCCAGAGCTAGTACAATGTTGGGTTCAGCTTCTAACCTGGCTGAAACATCGAATTCGTCTATAAAGATTCGATCTTGGGGTTCGGTTTCGGGTCTTTTGGTAGGGATGAGATTAGGGTTTGTAGTCAACACAAATGGGATTGTGGGTTTGCGGGTTTTTAACAGCAAGGAGCAGCCTTGTTTCAAATACATTTGGTGGATTTTAAAACTCAAAATTGGACAAATTAGGAAGCCGAAAAGAGAGTAATTGGCCTAAAAAACCACAAGGAAGATACATACCTCAATCTGCCATAGCCAAAGGAGCTGCGGATTTAGTGTAATTCAAAGACTTTTTTAGTTTAATTCAAAGATTTGGAAAAACAGAGCATTGCAGAGTAGTACAGTGAAAAGTGAAAATCTCAAACGACATCGTTTTGCGCTTAACATCGCCAGGGCCTAGAACTTAAAATATGAAAGAGCTTAAGGACCTATCGTAACTATATAGTAAGTTTAAGGACGTAAGTGATAAGTATACAAAACATATAAACTTAAGATCGGTCTTTTTACAAGGAGAAACCAATTTCACAAAAACCAGAGGTTCACAAGTAGCAGCAAACCAGAAAGGTCTGTGCTTTTGATTTGTTTTGGTTTTCTCGCTTTACTTTTTCTTTTTACAAAAATTCCTGTTAACTTTAGTGGGTTCTGCTTTCTGGTATCAACTGCTTTTTCTGGTTTCCAATCAAAGTTTGGTTTTTGTGGGGGGGTTTTAAGTGATTTTAGATCGATATCAATTCGCGGATCTGTTGGTCATGAAATCGTTTTACTCTATTTCTTTTTGCAGTCAAATAAGGGGCAAAAGAGATGGCTGGACATAACGAATCCGAGAAGAAACAGAGTGACTCTACGAATGATTTACAGACATTCAATGGAGACAATTTGCAGAGTAACATGAAAGTTATTTATTACAGGTTTGTTTTCCATCAAACTTCCCTAGGAATAGGGCAATTACTCATGAAAAATTGAAGTTCTTATTTTTCTTGTTGATACGAGAATAAAAATAGTCAGTTTTTCGTTTTGCCACTGGAAATAGAGTGTTTGGTCGGGAAAATATGGACATGGGCGTTTTAACTATATCCTAATTTGAGTTAGATGTGCTTCAAAATTGATTAGGAAGCAGAGTGAACCACTATTCTGGTGCTCGGTTACTGGATAAGTGAAGTGTTGAGAGATTAACCAATGGCTTTGTAGAGCAATGTGATATGTTGTGAAGTATTATCTTACATTTACAAGCTAAATTAGTTGCATATTTGTAACAGAATATGAACTGCTGTTGTTTTGCGTGCAGCCGAACATTTTTGTCCATCATTGGGGGAGTGATGGCTGGAATTTTGGGATTCACCGGTTTGACTGGATTTATATTCTATTTCCTTATAATGGCAATCACTTCCGTTGGACTCATAGCCAAGGCTAAGTTTTCTGTTGACTCATACTTTGACTCCTGGAACCGGGTTGCTTTTGATGGCTTTTTGGGCGGGCTCATGGTACGGGTCTCCTTTCTCTTAATTCTTTACTTTGTTTCATCTCGTTTTGCCTTGAAGAAGCTTCTGCACTCTCTTGACCTGTTTTCGACTGACCCATTATTACAGCACATTTAGAAGAAATTTCTGCGCTTGTTCGCTTGTTGTCCATCATATATATGTTTTGACAGTTCTCGTTAGAATTACTGCATATAGCCTTAAAGATGATTTCTGCTGGAACAGCTGCACTTATATCAGTGTGATTGATGTGTATAATCTTGATATCTTGGTTTCAATGGGTCTTGGAAAATATGTTGCATTTTTAGTCTCTCCCACAAAAAATTCCCATGTCAGCTAAGATCTTGGATATTGCATGTGTCTGATCCTTGTCATTCATACCGTACTTTTTGCCTACTAAGTCCGTGAATCAGATGTTTCCTGTGATGTCATGCTTTGTCTTGAAAATCTTAAGGAATTATACGCCTTAGATAGTGATAGCATTGTAATGAACTGTTTGATTTTCGTGAACTGGCTACTTCAGCATATACGCAGTGCCGGTCCTCTCAATGAAAGATGGCTGATCCGGGGAATGTTTTTGTTTGACTCTAAGATGCTGTCTTTGTTTGCTCGTGTACTTTTTGATGGCGGGTTCTGAAAGTATTTGATGGCTGTCGAGGCTTATTTGTATTTTCCTGTAATATTACTTATATTGGTTAATCTACTTGCATCAAGAGATACCTTTTTATCCATTTAATTTATTTGTGATAACTTAATGATTTGATGCATTTTCTTTCTTATGCAGTCGTTCGTGCTGTTTTGGACGTATCCTTTGATTAATTGAGATAGTTTTGGCTAACTTACTTTGCACACTATAATTGTGACACATGCGGTGGTGAAATAACCAGATCATGGAGCATGCGACTATCTTCATGCTGAACATCTTTTTGTTTTCTCCTATTACTTGATTGAAAGTGTTCAGTTTATTATTTGAGCCAGAAACCTTTTGTATGTGGCCTGCAATTGAAGTTTGTCAACCATGATTTTCAAGAAAATAACTGTTTCAAATTTGCACTCTCTTGCAGCATATTGCCTTTAATTTTTGATTTTTCACAAAGTTCATATTGATTGATGGAAATTCTTTTCAAGCTTTCAGTCTTTGACTTTGAGACAAAACTTAGTATTGTTTTTAGTTAAAAATGATACAGTTGAAGCATACATTAATCATGTTATGGACCAGTTTTCTATTAGGTTCCCTTTTTTGAGATGCATAAGAATAATACTAGTTTGCTATCCATCTGTGATTTGCTACCTTTGACTTGAGAAAAGATTTGCATATGATATCGTGCATATATTCTGACGAGGAAACAAGATTTTTGCTATCCTGAGTGGAAAGCTCTGCTGTCACTCTTGCTGCTGCTGCTGATCGTTGCCACCGTCAATCAACAACTAGAGAGTTTGAATATCATTGTAATCTTGTATCAATCATGAAACAGTCACAAGGGAATACTTTTGTGTTTCCAGTTCTATTCAAAAGCTTTGTTCGATGGACCCAATAGGTCTGGGTTGCATTTGTGTTTTCAAAGCCTGTGCTCATGCAATCTTGAACTTAAACGGTCTAGTCTCTACTGGTCAGAATTCATATGATAGTTGACTGATGATTAGGAATTTTTTGTTAAATTATATGTCTTTCGCTTTAATCAAAAGTTATGGCTTATGGATCATAATTTCACTCTGGTGATGGGACGGTAATTGGTTTCCATATGGCTCGTTAACACAAGATTCCACAAGAGCACAGTTATTATCTTATGCCTGAGAGATGCTATTCAATCGTTGATGCATTTTCTGCTTTATCACCACTTCGAAAGTAAATGGGTTTTAATGCATAAATCGTCCTTATACTCGGGGAGTACTAGCGGAGATGATTGTGATCATCATCATCATCATCATCATCATGAGAATATTCTTGAAGTTTCATGGGAGAAAGAGGTTCTGTAGGGAGAACAAGAAGTCTGCCACAGATATTATGGTTGCTACAGATTCTGCTGTTGCTGCCGCAAAGATTGCAGCTAGGAGGCTGCCAAGTCCTTCTCTTGTTTCCGCAATATAAGCGAATTGTGTAAAATATAGCACTTTGATTACAGATTGAAATCCATAGATTTTGTTGCTTAACTAATCAATTACGCTGCACGTACTACTGCAGCGAACATGTTTGAGCATTATGTTTTTTGCTCTTGGTAATTCTTTTCTAAGTATATTGAGTTAGTCTTCTATTAGTCCAATTGGGTTCTTCCTTGAAACACCAATTGCAGAAACAGGTAGGTCATGTCAAATCTGTTTTCTGAAAAGTAATCTCAGGGAGCGTGGAAGCCAACACATGCATTCAAATTGGAGTGAGGAGAATGAAGTCATATGAATAAATAAATGAACAAATAAATATCACAAAAATATAGAGGAAAAAATGAGGGCAATGTATCTCCCCAGTGTTTAGTACATGATTTAAACTACAATAATATTGTTATTTGTTAGTGTACATGCATGCTAACTACTGACTACCGTATACTAAGCTGACAATATGGTGCGACATGCTTTCCCAAACTGTTGGAAACATATAGGATTCTGCAGATGATAAATGGTATATTAGAACCGTAATCACTTTTCTATCGTGGTAAGAAATTAATGACAAAAAGAATAACCCCCTGTTTGGAGGTCATATATTTTTATCAACCTTTCCCTATACAGTAATTGTGAGGCTACAACAAAAACCACAAGCATCAATGCAATCCCTCTCAGTAATTGGGGAGAAGTTGAATAAATCCATTCCGCAGTTCATGTTCTTCTGTAGAGGCTAAAAATCATGTGTAGTAGAACAACAGTCTTGCGTCGAGCTGATAGAAAAACTGATTTCGTAGTTCAAGCTCACACCTGCAAAAATTGTAGAGACTCGTCACACATCTGATGGCATTTGTAAATTACACTTCAATAAACAGAAACTATGTTCAGTTGGAAGTGCAATTTGGCAAACATGAAAATGGACAATTCAATTCATATTTAGAAAAGTTTGTAAGCATATAAGTACTCTCCACAGTAAGGGTCAACATAAGTAACCACTCCAAAACTGTTCACATTTAAGGCCAACCTCTTCGTTGTTATCTTATGCTGGGAAATGCTATAGCAAATAATCAAATATTCTTATCTCATACAAACGCATACTAAGCTCATCGGCAGGAGAAATTCTTACCAGCAACTCTGGGACTTTTAAGAAAACAAAAGCCAGTGAATATAGAGTACTTGAAACCACTACTGCTGTAATTATGTTCTGGGTAAGTCGCTTATCATCTTTGCTCGGAACAAATGCCATTTTCAATGTATTTGTCAGTTCAAAGAGTCTGTAAGAAACCTATAAAAAAGTAACATGCGTATTGAGTTATCCTTGCCAAAAAAAAAAAAATCAATGGAACATCATAGGATTCAAATGGCAAACTTACTGCAACATATATGGAAGTAGTGAGCATAAAGTTTAACATTGGGTAGTCCGGTATAAGAGAAAGCAACAATTTAGGCTGGCCATCTGGAATGCCTGATCTGCAAGATTGAAAGAAAAAGTTTTTTGAAAAGAGAACAGGCTGGCACAGGCACACAAAGGTCTGGGCAGGAATTTCAAGTTCATGGTAGTAAACAACTATTAACTTCAACATACATTGAACAGATCCTATCCAATAAAAAGATACCTTAACCAGATATGGATTTGTGAAATGTACGTCTCCAGTGTAACCTTTCCAAGCCATCTAGAGACCCAAAAAAAAAAAAGACAAATATATCGAAATCAGGACAACCCTGCAACGGTTTTTCACAGCAGCAAACAAAAATTTCCAGAGGACTTACGCAAAAAGTGTCAAAGTATAACAGCGGAACGACTGAGTGACATTTCTCAAACATATGTACACACTGATCAATCAGGAAGAACCACAACGGAAAAGAAATTAGAAAAAATATATTCAATAATTAGCCAACAAAAACACAACTAATTAAGCAAACATACGTTATTGGAATCCACGAGGTGTACGGATGGTACTTATTGTAGGTTATCTTGTCCAGTTTGTATATGTACTCATACCAGCAATATCCCACCTACAGATTTCACATTATACAATCAATGATGATGATCACAATGACTTTACAGAGCAAAGGTATGACAAACTTAAAGAACAAAATTTGGCAGGAAAGAAGCATAATACCACTACTGCTATGGATGCCACCACTGTTTTGATTGATATTTTACGCTTTACTTCAGACTCCTCCAGTTTCTCCATCCACCCTTCCACCTGCAATACCAAACACAAATTTTGGTCACTGATTCAAAGGAAATGCAAATTGCACTTCATCTCAGCATTCAGGAACCAAAACACTACACTATTATATCAAGAATTACTTATCATAACTTACAGTTGGATGATAGTAGGCATATATCATTCCAATAATCCAGATATAACGATCAAGGCCAGAGCGGAAGTGCCATTCATGCAGCCGCGTGAAGTTTGGTTTTGCAGGATCCGTGTAACCTGAAATATTTTACGAGGATCAGGACCAGCATAATTCACAGAGCCTTTTACCATGAAAAAGAATTGTTGTCATGATACCAACCAAGCAAGAAAGTAAATGGACTCCAAAGCACTTCAAATACTCCAGGAATTTCCCATACAAGAATAACCACCAAGAAGCAGCCAATAATTTTTGCAGCCATGACTGACCCGTTCTCATTGTATTTGTTGAAAATACCAAGTGCCCCGTAAACCATAAGAGTGAAAAGAGTGTGCATGGGACAAATATAATATAGCATGTAACTGTTGTTGAGTACAATGCAGCAGAATAGAACCAAGAAATTGAGCCGCCACATCATCTGCTCGACAAGAAAAGCTCTTGAAAATTAGATAACCTTAATGGATGTCAGTCATAGAATATGCATACTATTTACAAGATAAAAGTACCTGTGCAAACCTAGCAAGACTGAAATCTTTGCGGACATAATAATATGAGAAGTTGCCAAAACCAGTCATCCATACATATGCAGCAATAAATATTCTGATTGCATTATAGATTTCTGCTGCAGCAAAATAATGATACATCAAAAACAACACCTGCAAGATTAGGAAAAATGCATAAGATTGCCAATTATCTATGCGCATTAAAAAAATATTATTCAAAGCCTAGCGGCATACATGATATACAGTGAACAACGATTGCTGATCGATAAGTGGTGATATTATATATGTGGGTGGGCATGTATCCACCAGATGCTTAGCAATTCGTGTTAGATAAAAGTGATCAAGCAACTGATCAAAACATGTGCAAAGCAACCAGTTGCCAGAAGTTTCAATACTTCTAGATAGGGTTTAAGGAGCATGTTAAATAACATATTACACAAATATTATCCAAAAGAGATACAAACCTGCATCCAGCCTTTCCACTCTTCAGTTTGATGCCTATTCAAATAAAGTATTGGCTTCCCAGAGAATGGTGATTTATCATGATGTATCTTGAAAGAAGTAATTGCCGATACTATGATGAGAAGAAAGTATAGAAACAAGAAAAGATCCCGATTGTAACTCTGCATAAGCACAAAGATGGTCAAAACTAAAGCTCAGATAACAACATTGTCAGAAACATATCATCATATTTCATCAAATCATGCTAAATATCATTTTAATGCATCTGTTCCAACTTGAAACCTTTTTCTTTTCGCTTGTGCATAAAAATTTCATACATAACAGCAACGATAAGCAGAGAATCCAATACTTGGCCCAACAATTCAATTTCAAAACATATAAGCTAAAAAATAGAAGGTCTGGAATAAACAGGAGGAAAATGGCACCTTCTTTGCCGAGCCAAGTATATCTGTACGGTCACATATATAAAAATAAGCCATGAATAGAGCAAACTCGGATCTGCAAAAGGGAAGGAGAGAAGAACCATTCAAGTCATACAAATTTAAAAACACTCAAAACAAACCATCAACATGTTAACCATTTCCCCATTCCAAATGCAATGAGATAACAAACTCACATGGCTCGAAGTGTCAACCGATTATCAAGCAAGAATTGCCTGTCCATAGAAAGGAACCTAAACCAATCCAACAAAAACAAAAAAAAAAATCATTCAACTTGAGCAATGAAAGTCAATAAAAAAAAAAAACACTCACAACAACCACAAGAAATTTATTAGTGTTTTCGAACCTAATGACAGGAAATGAGGAAGACGAATGGCGAGCTCTGGGGGAAGCAACAGCTTGAAGCCCTCCTCCTCCTCCCCCTTCCAGCAAAACTGCTTTGTCTTCGTCTTTAACCACATCGTTCCCCAACTCAACCAATCCGATATCCGAATGCCTACTAACCATAACAAAAAAAAAACAATTATCACCATTATACTTTATTCAGATCCTTAAACCAAAAACAAACACACAAAAGTAAAATTCACTGAGTTCGATTTGAATTCACTCACGCTTTAGATAATGCACTGTTTTTCTCGTACTCTAAATACTCGGAGTAAATCCACGCGACAATCACAGGCACAATCCCGAGCACGAACGAGAACTGCAACCGAAAACAAACGGACAAATGAGCTGAATTTTTTTAATAAAAAAAAAAAACCGTCGCCGACAAATCAAGGCCGGCATTGCAGATCTGAAACAAAACGAGCTTAAAAATGGCTAAGAGCACGCACCTGGCCGGGAGTGACAGGAGAAGTGATCGTCATCATTTTGATAAACTTGGAAGAAGAAACAAAAGAAGAAGAAGAAGGAAGAAGATTTTTTTTTTTTTTTTTTTTTTTTAAGCGGCAAAATGAATTAGCATTTCAAGGTAACTAACTAACTGTATCTTACACGCACCAGATCTGATTAGAAATCTGGTGGCGGAGAAAACGTAACCTCCTAGATTTCCTCTACAAGGAGTAAATGAAATGAGTAGTAGTGTAGTCACCAGAAGTGGATTGATCGAGGAGAGAGAAAGAGAAGCAGTGTAGTAGTGTGGTGGAATGATGAAGAAGAAGCTTAGCAATGAATGCTAGTGTTGCGATTATAGGCGGTTAGTTGATGAATAAGAATAATAATACAGCTTTCCTTGATTTTGATTATTGTTATGATGATTTATGGCTTATGAGAGTGGCATCATGAGCTTTTTTGAATTAGTCGCGGGGTGTGGGTGCGGTTTTTGTTTATCCGTTAGATGATGATCAGAGGGTGTGGGTTTTTGGAGTAGCAGAGATGGTGATGGTGATGTGTTTTAAATTTTACCAAATTACGAATGAGATTAGCATAGCCAGACACCGACGCGCCAACAACAAAATACAAAAGTTACAACCGGGGAAAAAAAAAACAAAACATATTCGCAGTAGTTACTATAGTATACAGATTAGATTTATCGATATAGAGGTGATGCTAATCCTCTTCTTTTTCCTTTCTCAAAAACAAACAAAAAAAAGAAAAAAGAAAGGAATTACGCGTGATACTAATCAACTAGTTGTCTACAGCTTATTGATCAAGAAAAAAAAAGTTGTTGTCTACAGCTTGATGATTTTTGGACGGATTTCGTTAGTGTTCTACGACTTAACCCAGGTGGTTTTGCTGGGAGGTTGCAGTGTGTGTGTGACTAGTGCTGTTTTTGTTGTGTTATGCACTGGCGGTAGCTTAAGGTAGAGGTTAAGAATCCATGGTTCTTGAAATTTCAGATTTTGGTTTATTTTTAACGGTGTCAAATTCTCAATTGATTTTACTTTCAGGCATAGAATGGGAAACCAAAAAAAAAAATCTCCGGTAATTTTATGACTTGGGCAGGCAGATATTAGAAGGAGCTGAAAAAAAAAAACAAAAATTAAAGATGAGAGGAGGATGAGAGGAGTACTCCTAATTACTAACTTTTACCATATTTTTTTTTGCACAGTTTATTTAGTTTGTTGCTGTCAATTAGACTAATTACTGGTATTGGATCCAGCGCCAACTTTGGATCTGGCAAAGAATTTTACTCCGGTGATGGATCAGATGACGATGACGATGGTGACGATGAAGAAGACCATGATGGTGCATATAGTGGCAGGTGTTTTGGTTTACATCGGTTGCTTTCCCGAGTTAGTACCGTCCAATCTTAGTTCCATAGCAATATCTTCTCAAGTTATTTTTATACAGCTGCATATTTAAATTTATTACTGGTTGGTTTGTACTTGATTATGTTTAAGTACACGTTAGTAGAAGTTGCTAGCAACTCCTTCGAAATTGCTTCTCAATTTGATGTGTAATAGCATTAGGTGCAGGACTCTATGAGTGTATTACTGTTAGTGTTGGATATGTTTATATGTTTGATTATTATTCATGGAATGATTATCCCTTTGGGAGAAATGTATATGGGAAGAAAAAAAAAATGTATATGGGAAGAGAGAAGGGAAAATGGTGGTAGTCTAGGGAGGCGTGAAGATTCGCAGTACTAATTAGGGAGGAGTGGAGGATAAAAAATTTGCAAGAATGGTGTGGGCCGGGGGGTGCCCTTGGTCTCACTCTCATCCTCGGGCCACGGCTCTTTATTATGAACTGTGCAATGCATTGCATAGGGGGAAAATGGAGAAAGTGAGGGCAAAGGCAAACAAATGCCACCGCCACGGTTTTATGAGTGAGTGAGTGCGGTGTCGGCACAATGGAACGCGTATAGGTGGCACCGACATTGATGCCTAGCTGAGGATTAATATCATATAACTCCACTCCACCCACACACGTGGATTTATGCTGCTTTTTCCTATGGTTCTTAAAACTTCTCTCCCTTGATTTCATCCCTTGAGGCTAGAATGTAAAGGTGTATATATGTTTTGACTAATAGAAGCCCATGAGGCATGATCATACTTTCCCAAAAACTTCTCTCCCTTCCTCCCTCCCTTCGCCCTTGCAAGAACAAAACCGTATGCTTTTTCACCCAAAAAAATAAGAAGAAAAAAAACTTTATAAAAAAAAAAACAAGGCTTGATAACGATTTTGGCCCAGTTTAGCACTCACCTTGAAATTTACTCCGGTATTTTCTTTTTTTTCTTTCTTTTTCATTGCAATTTTAGATGTGACTAGTTATTTTGTTCCTGTCTCATTTGAGTCTCGTTTGTCTATCTATCTGGGATAGAAGAGACTGGTCAGAAGCTAAGAACTAAAACAGATAAATAGAGAGAACATGCCAGAGGCAAGAATCAAGAGGTAAAGGCCAATCATTTGTCAAGATTGTCCGAGTGATAACAAATTCAACGCTACATTCAAGCAACGTATCCGCTCAAGGGTAAATATAAAATAAAAGTCTACTACAAATATCAAGCACTACCCAATCCATAAGACAAGACTATGGTTTGCATCATAGACCAGCCACTCCCCCAGCATAGTCCCTCTAGATTTCATGACTCTACCCAACTCGGGCTAGAATTGAAAGATTTAGTGTCCAGCCCATAACCCATCAGCACTATTTTTTTTTTTTGAAACCAACCCATCAGCACTATTTGATAGTGCAAAGTCATACTCACTTCAGGGCCGAGGCCCAAATCAACAAGCAGGCAAAGCAGACGGCACAGATTAGGAAAATCCCCAATCCCCTGCGTTGAGGAGCACCTAAGGTCGTCATTCAAAATTGATTTGTCTTGTCCCATTATCCCCGTGGCTGCTCCACCATCCAATAATGACGACGATTCCCATGCTATCTTTCTCCGAGTGAATGCCACCTGTTCAGCACCACATAACAAGAAGAAGATTTATACATGAGTACAAAAATGCTAAAACAGATGCTCATCTTCCTGACCAAATACTCCCCATTCTTAATTGATACTAGTACTGATGACTTTATTCTTTGCTTTTCCTATTTTTTAAAAAGACTACTTTTTACGTATTTGCCTATTCATATAAATTGACAACAAGCCAACAATCCTTTCTTATCACAAAATAAATAAAAAGAAAAAACAAGCCAACCATCCAAATGAAAACGATCATAAGAGACAAAGGCAGCACATGCTCAACCACCACGCATGTGGTCCACCCCCCTATTCATTGCAAATTTCTTGATTATTGTGTCTTTGGAAGATCATTCTCTTTATTTGGTCTTTGGGATCGAAAGGAATAGGATTAATTTTGGGTGTGATTTCAAAGGTGGCAATTAACAATCTAGATTATGTTCTCCAGTGAAAATTTTTTGCTAAACCATCTAGGAAACAGCGCACTCATGAACTCGGCTGCTGGCAGCGCAGATTGGCAAAACACAAACTCAAGAGCATATTATTGCGGCACCACCAATGGCATGGCCCCATGAAGATGACTAACAAGTTATGACAATTTATGTGTGCTAACCAATCTTAACATTGATATTGAGTATTGTTTAAAATGTCCCATAACCAATAACGAAGGCAAAGACACGAGGGAACTAACGGTGGTAGCACGACAACCTCGTTGACCCCATCATCCCCATCATCGTAAGACAAAAACCATAAACCATCGATGTATTGGAAAAAAAATCAAACCACAAAAAAAAAAGACTTTGGCAGCGAGGAACCTGCAAGTGCAAACCCATCATCCAGAGACGAACTACCTACCATTTTTCAAGATCATTATCAGATAGAATAGATTTACTCTTTCAAAAAGCTGCAATCAAACCTAAAGAGACAGAAGTACTTAAAAAGAGTGAAAGGGCTAACAGCTCTAATAAAATCATAACTTACACCCCATGTCTAGTCCAGCAATTTTAGAGAAGCAAATCCACACCCTACATAACTATGCATTACTGAGTAGTACCACAGTGTTCCTAGCGATTACTGAAACATGATACAGGATCCCAAAACATATTCCAACAGCATCCTATCTTTCTTTCTACAAAGACGAGATGAGGGTTTAAGAGGGGAGAGGGATAGAGAGATTGACCTATATGTTAATGGTCAGTCCACAACCA
Organism: Turnera subulata; assembly: GCA_028386065.3. Classification (NCBI taxonomy): domain Eukaryota; kingdom Viridiplantae; phylum Streptophyta; class Magnoliopsida; order Malpighiales; family Passifloraceae; genus Turnera; species Turnera subulata. The sequence continues at coordinate 26,774 of JAKUCV010002356.1, forward strand.
AGAAGGGTCCGGCCCCTATCGCTTGGATGGTCTCTCATCATCCTCTCCGCCGTCATCATCGTCCGAGTCATCTTTGGAAGATCTCTTCCTTTTGGGGGGAGCCTCAACCTTCCCAGCAGTTCCATCATCATCGTCGTCATCCTCATCTTCCTCGTCGTCCTCGTCCTCAGCACCATTCTCTTCTGGCTCGAAATCACTAGAATGTTCCTCGTCCTCGGCACGGCCCAATGGTTGAACTAGGTATTCAGTTCCCAGTTCCTCCTATACGGCCATAAAAAAAGTGAGACCACACATGACAAAGTCAAAGCACACAAGAATTGACATAACATCAAACTGACTTCACAGAGAAAAGAGATAGTGCAATAATATGAGAAACAAAAGTGCAAGTTATTCATTCATCCACGGAACCTGGCCATGAAGCCCTAAAACTTAATCTCGCATATAAATTTTACAAATATTGCGACCAATATGAGAGCAGTTACAAGCAAAGCGCTAACGGATCTGAGATGAACGGATAATTTATCATATCGAACGACATAACAAGAGATTTACGAGCCAAAAAAAAAACTTGGAGGACATCTTTAGCAGGCCAAAAGGGCAAAAATAAGCTCAGATCTGGATGTATAATGGTAAATAGACAAGAAACCAACAGTAACAGGTAAAACCAGAAAGATAGAATCGAGGGAAAAAACAGGTCTCCATATATTACATACATAAAAGCAAAAAAAAAAAAAAGCTAAAACGGAAATAGTCCAGATCTGCAAAGACTACCACCACCACATGCCTCTTTCCATAAAAATAAAAAAAAGCAAACCCTTAAAAAGCAGACAGTTATACCTCTCCCTCCATATACTAACAGATCTCGGAAAGTTAGAAATTTTTACGACAAAAATCCCGCAAACTAAACAGATCTGGGCAGCAAAATAATATACAAAAAAACTAAAAAAAATGTTAAGAAGGAAAACACTGAATAAAATCAAGCTTGTTCTAAAACAAGTAAGAGCAGGAAGAGGCTGTAACTAATATTTGTTTTTACCTCCGAAATTTAACACAAAAACAGCAGATCTAAACGGATTTAGCACAATATTTGCTCACAAAAAGAAGAACACAGCCATTTTAAAAGGAACAATTAACAAACAATTTTTTAAAAAAAAGGAAGATAAGCTAGCGCGTGCACCGCTTACCTCTTCACCGTCTTCGTCGTCGCCATCATCGTCGTCGTCGTCATCGTCATCATCACCACCCTCGCCTTCATCATCCTCATCCTCGTCGTCATCATCGTCGTCCTCGTCCTCGTCATCATCCACCGACTGCACGGCAGGTCCACCGGAGGAGTGTAGAACCTGCACGGCGTCATCGTCGTCGTCGTCGTCTTCCTCGCCGTCGTCGTCGTCATCATCGTCGTCATCGTCCTCGCCATCGTCGTCCTCGTCGTCGTCCTCTTCTTCCTCAGCTTCCGCACCGTCTTTGGTTTCCTCCTCCTCGTCGTCCTCCACCACCTCTTCCCCGCCGTCCAAAAACGTCACTTCCTTCTCCTCCTCGAAAATTTCTCCTTCTTGCTCCATGATTCTCATGTTTCAAAGCCGAACCAAGACTAGAGAGAGTGGGAGAGTAGAGAAAAACAGAGAAGATTTTTGTGTGTGAGGGGGATTTTTTTTTTGCAGGAAAAAAAATTGAAATTAGAAATTAGAAAATTGTTTGAAGAGTGGGAGAGAGAGGAGCTTCTGGGTTCGGTGTACCAGTAGCTCTGCAACTGCGATCTGGGCCGTTGAAGCGTGGGATTCACGCGGATTGATGACGTGGAGAGTGATCCAACGGCGTAGATGAGAGGATGCGTAGTTTTGAGGAGATAGGGTCATTGCGGCGCCTCAGTGGCACCTGCGTGTCACGTGCAGAAGAGTTGTTGGAGGCATCTAGGGTTATTACTTATTAGTTGTATTGGAATATTCTTAAGGCCGTTTACTTTTGAGGCCTGTCACCGTTTTACTATTGAATGACGCGTTCTAGGCCTGCACTATTGGGCTAGGCCCGGGCTTGATTTGGTTAATCAGTTTGAGGCCCAGTCGTTTTCCAAACAGAGAGGCACATTAGAATAATGTAATCACCAAAATAACTCGCAATAATCTAAAGCTATATTCCTCCTTCAAAAAAATCTAAAACTATATTTTCAACAAATTCGATTCATCAAACTTCCTCATGTGAAAATGTGGGTCAAAACTGCGACGCCTTCAGGTTGAGTTTGGATGGTCTGTTGTTTCTATTCCAAAATAAATATGTAAATGTACACACATTGAAAATGTTATAAACATTCATAATTTGCTATCATTATTAATCAGGATTGACTTAATTTGTTGATTAAGGTTTTATTAATATCATTATTAGGCTGAGAGTCTGAACCTAATTTAATTAGAGGATATATTCGGTCTATGTTATAAACAATCATATAACGCGTTATCATTATTAATTAGAGTTGATTTAATTGATTAAGGTTTAACCAATATTTTGAGTTGGAATCCAATTCAATTATAAGATATGTCTTGTCTTTGGGCACCCACTACCGAAGTGTGTCAACTTCAAGTGTAAAATGTTCGGTTCCAGTAAATCTTTTGAACTGGAAAAAAGTTGGTATTTTGCTGGTAAGCAATTTTTTGGAAAAATATCTGCTGCTGTTTAATTTTGTTTCGGTGAATTGGTGATCGTCAAACTTATCACGTCGACGACGAGTAAACGCGTTCAAGGAGAATTTGGTAAGTTCATAGAAACTTATTTTTTTCTTTTTGTTGAAAGTTCATATAAGCGATAGATTATCGGATGTTGGGGGTTTGATAAAATAAAATTAGATGTTGGACTAACTTTAACCTTAGTCCATTAGTAAGTTAAGGACAAATAAAGGCCTAAACAATTTTTCCAATTTGCCCAAAGTTTTGCCGATTCAAACATAGTATGAAAGGGACTTATTTAGGTGCTTGGAGTAGGTCGCCTAATGTTGTGTGTGGCTGTGTATAAATTTTTTTTAAAAAAAAGTTTTGAGAGTGGGCACATTGAAGTAAAATTGTGGTATATTTGGAGGCGAGACTAGAGTGAGTACCACATATTAGTAGGCTTTTAGTAGCAAGTCACGCCAATGATAAAATTGTAGAAAAGCCTTTGGGCAATTAATTTGTACAAATATTTCATATTAGTAGAAGAATTGTAGTTTATGAACGTGCATAGACAAGATCAAAGTCTATATCAAAATATTTTCTATATTCTTTTTATTTAATGTTTGTGAATCTTTGTTAGTTTTTACCAAAGTGTATTAGAAGAAATATTTTCTATACTCTTTCTTTCTCTCATTATTATTACACTTATTCTTCTTTTTTTCTTACAAATTTTCTCCATAAAGCATCTAAAGACCAAGTTAAACATTATCATCTATGTAGAAAACTACGATTTTACGGTTTTGTGACCATATATGAAGGAATAAATAGAAGCAATATAAACATAAAACAGCTCATATATCATGTAGTTGTTAGGTAATTGGACTGAGTTGTTAGTCTACACGTTTTGGTAGCAGCCAAAGAAGAATTCAAAAACCAAAGAAGAGTTAGGCAGCAGACTTGGTTGAACGAGTTGGCGGCACACCAAATTTGACAACTTGTTTTGACAAGTTGTATTTGAAAGCTGGCAACTTTGGACATGATTTGGAGGCCTATATAAGGAAGCTTAGTTCCTTGGTTTTAATCATCCATTCAACATATATTTTCATATACTGTTTGAGAGATTTAGAGTTAATTCTCTTGGAGATCTTTCTGGAGATGGTATGATTAGAAAATGAGTGTGTGAGAAAAAAAAAATATTGTATATTATATGGTGTAAAAATTTTCATATAGTGAATATTTTTCTGGTGGCCCATGGTTTTTCCTCCAATTTGGGAGTTTTCCACGTTAAATCTTTGTGTTGTTATTCTCTTTATATTTCTCTGTCATTTTCTACTTGAAGGTAATCTGGTGGGGCGGAAAAAATAGTCGTTTTTCCAAACAAGTGGTAGCGGAGCCAAGGCTGTAGAATAATTCTTTTGAAATTTTAGTATGCTCTGTGGTTGCAGCTTTGTCTGATCTTCCACATCAGAAAAAAATTTCTGAATTAGAATTATTATTTTCAAGCAGAAATTTTTTGTCCAGGTGGAGTAGCAAGCGAAGTCTGATTTCGGTGGAGTTTGCTATGCTAGTGGAGTTGCTTTGGGGTACTTGTGTATAAGTACTTATAAGCAAGATGGGGACAAGATTTGAGATTGAGAAATTTGATGGGAGAATTAATTTTGGCTTGTGACAAGTACAAGTCAAGGATGTCTTGATCCAGTCAGGACTTCACAAGGCGTTGAAAGGGAGACCAACTGAAGCGCCCCGATCCGTATTTACCGTACACAGTAAACACGTGCCAGAACTGTTCTTATTACAGTAGCAGACAGTACATACAATATAAAATACAATACAAATAATCTTAAATACAACATCCGTCACCCGATCCCGGGGACTATTATTCAAGCCACAACAGCAGTAGCAGTAAACATATGATACATCAACATGTAAAATACAACATCATATAATAATCAGCAGTGGAAGACTTAGAATGAGATGCAGCGGAGGTATGGATCCGAGGTCTGGTGGAGTAGAAACAGCAGCTGGCCGAACCACGTACCTGTACTACGAGCAACTCATCTTACGGGATGAAACCCCGCAGGCGAGGGGTGAGTCCGAAGTGCTCACCAACGAAGGATAAACAGTAATATGCAGGCAAACACAATACTATCGAAGTAAAATTCCAGCAAAAGACATAACAGAGAAACAACCAGAATATAACTGAGCCAAGACCAAAAGAATATTTATTATTACCAATTTTATCTTTCGGGCCCTGTCACTGGACAAGCTAGGGTCGTACCTGGTTATTAACATGTTTTGGGTGCTAGATCAATCCAAGAGAACCCAGGAATCGACATCCCAAAAATATAGATCCCAGGGATGGACATCCAAAAAATATAATTATGGGATAGACATCCCAAGCATAGACATGCTTATCACAAGTAGCCCAGATCATAACCACTACAAAACAATCTCTAACCATCTAGTCGTACCACTACTTTCCTAGTGACAAATAAGTCGTCAACACAACTTCCAATTATCCAATTATCTCATCATATCAGTTTATCCACAATCAACAAATCAACAATAACAGCAATGATTGTAACAGCCCGGGTAAAATTTTTGATTTTTACCGGGACTGTAGAAATTGTTTCACCGTAATTTACTGTTGAATTAATCTCGGGTAATTGATTCACAGTAAACGGGAGTCGTTTTTCGAAACCGAGAATTTTCCCGCGCTCGGGAGTGTCTTCCTAACTAACCGAGCCTCGGTTTCCAGTTCCGAGACTTGGACGACGTTCAGGAGGATTAATCGGATTTTCCGAGCCCAAGTCGTATTTTTGAACTCGGGACGGGATTTGTCGGAAAGACGGGAGTATCCCTGCGTTTACGGGATTCCGACGCGAGAATCCGGACCGGCCGAATATGGTTGCCCGAGCCACTCTTCTTCCTTCTCTTTCCTTCCTTTTCTCTTTCCCGGTTATCTTCTTTCTCTCTCCCGGTTTTTCCCGGCCACGCGGGCCCCACTTTTCTTCTCTCTTTTC
>JAKUCV010002356.1:32959-48441 GCA_028386065.3 Turnera subulata
GTATATGGTTATGTTTTAGGAAATAATTACTAAAATATATTATCTTGAAAATTAAGGTAATTATGTTATGGTTATTTTAATAATAATATGGTACGTATGAGTTATAATATTTTGGAAAATATATATATGAACCCTGAAAACTATACCTTGCTTTGAAAAATTAGTATTATGTTTAAATAGAAGAATGTATATAACTATGTAAGATATATAATTGTTTGGGAAGTAATTTATTTTTAGGGAATAAGAGTACCTATTTATTAATTTGTAATCAGAATGAGCCTTTATAATTATATGTTCTTCGGTAAAGAATATACGTAGCATACGATTGTTTATATATTTTGTTTAGAATAGAAATAATAATAATAATACTTGGTAATTATATTATGATAAATAGCTTAACGGAAATATTTTGGAAAAATATGAACATATGCTATCTTTCCAGAAAAATTATGGTAATTATTATTTTAGAAATCATAATCATTTTATGAAAATATAGTTTGAAAAGAATTTTAATTAAAGTATACTACCGAAATTATATTCGGAAATACGTACAGTTAATTATTTTCGGTAAAAGATGGAAATAAAGGACAAGTAATCGGGATGGGTAATTTCGTAGTATTGGCATCATAGTATACCGAATATGTGCATTTATGTGTGTGTACATTGTTTTGTGTATAGGTTTGGATATCGGGCCGTTTCTCGAGGAGCCGGCTTTGGACCGGTCACTACCTTCAGAGTTGAATAATCGGCCAAGGTGAGGATGGATAAACCCTGATATGTGCCCGTAATGATGTGTGTGTAGTTTTGTGGTTGTGTGTGTTTGTTGTTTGTTGATCTGCTGGAATGTTTGTTGACTGTTACATGATTGTTAAGGTATTGTTGATGCTGTTGTAGAAACGTGTTAGCCCTGTGTATGTCGTGTTGGAAATATTGTTGAACGGTTGATATTGTTGAATTGTTTGATGTGAAAGTTTGGTGATATGAAATTGTTGACTGGACTGTGAAATTGGTTCTTGGATGATGTGTTGAGGATGATGTTGGATTATTGACTATGGATATTGTGACGAATTGTTAATTGTGAATAATTGGTGCTATATGTACTGTTGGTGGATATTTGGTAATATGGAATTGTATTGGGTAATTGGCAGCTATGGTTATTGTTGTTGTTGTTGCTATGATGTTGATTTGCTTGATTGAACCGTTGTATGACTGTTGTTGGTTTATTGGATACTGTGTTGTGATTGATGTTGGACTGTGAGTAATTGATGTTATGAACTGATGAGGGATTGGCCTGTTGTGTAACTTGAGCTAATAGGAATTGGATAATTGTTTGACTGTTATGGATATTGTGATTGCTGACGGTAGACACTGTTGTGAATGGATAATTGGAATGAACTATTGACTGTGGGTAATTGAGAAATGGGAAGTGGTAATTGGAATTGGAATTGATATGAGATGATGATATATGTGGGAAGTAGTGGTACGACCCGATAGTTTGAAGATTAATTCTGGGATGCTATGGTCGGTTACTTGGTTTGGTTACTTGATTTGGTTGGCATGTTGTTGCCTGTGGTTGGGGTATACCAAATACCCAGTGGTTCGGATATACCGAATATCCGGTTGGCATCTTGTTGCCTGTGGTTAGGGTATACCAAATACCCAGTGGCTCGGATATGCCGAATATCCGTAGTGGCTCGGATATGCCGAATATCCGCAGTGGCTCAGATATGCCAAATATCTGGTTAGCATGTTGATGCTTGAGGTTGGGGTATACCGAATACCCAGTGGTTCGGATATACCGAATATCCGGTTTTGGGATGTTGATCCCGGTATGGTATTTGGGTTGTTGAACCCGGTGTGATTTGGAAATTTGGGACGTGGTCCCGGTATGGTAAGATTTGGTATGGTTGTTTGACCTGGCATCCGGAATTAATTGATAACCTGGTACGACCCTAACTTGTCCAGTGACGGGCTCGGAAGATAAAATGGGTATTAAGATAATTAATAAGTATTCTTGGGGTCCTGGCTTGATATGATTTGGTAGATTCCTCTGTCGTGTTGCTTGTGTTGGTTTCCTCTGATTTGTTGTTTGAGTTGGATTCCTCTGTCGTGGAATATGTGTTAGTTGTTATGGCAGTATCCCTGTGATGAGATTGTATGTGTTTATTGTTGGGATTGTTGTGTTTACTTCGAAAGTTTTGCGGTTGAATATATCACTGTTTATCTTTCGTCGGTGAGCGTTTCGGACTCACCCCTCGCCTGCGGGGTTTCATCCCGTAGGATGAGTTGTTTCATGTACAGGCTTGGTGCATTCCAGACAGGCTGCAGCGTTTCCCTTGGACGGGCTTGGATCCATAGATTGCATGTGTCGCATACAGTGTTAGTGAGTTTAAGTCTTCCGCTGTGCATATTGTTATTGTTGTTGGGCCATTGGGCCAGTTTTGATATGTTACTGTTGGGCCATTGGGCCGTGTTGAGATATTATCGTTGTTTTTATTATGGGCCGTTGAGCCCGAGTTATTGCGATATACACTGTATGCTAGGCCTTGTTGGGCTGGGTTGTCACAGTTCCGGCCTGTGTTTACTGTGTACGGTAAATATGGGTCGGGGCGTTTCAATGATACCACAATCAAACTCAATTGGCTCAGCAGTTCAATCAGGCAAAATAATCACAGAAAAACAAACATAGTATCATGTGCAACATATCAAAGGTTATCCATCATCACCTTAGCCGATTTTCCTACTCCTGAAAATCCTCGAAGTGTCCCGGCTCTGGTTCCTCGGGGTACTGCTCGTTATCAGCTCCTATATAGCAAATAATAGCATATACTCACATAAGATGCACATAAATGCAAATGATGCTATACCGTAAAAATAAAACTAAACTGGTTCGTTTACGTCCCGGTGAAACTCTGTTATCATCATAATTCACTATTTATTATTCCTGTGTCAAAATACAATATTGTACTTATACCCGGTTATTATTCCGGCATACACTTTAATAATACCCTTTCTAAAATATTTCCATAAAAATTATTGTTTACCATATCATATATTCTTTTCCATAAGATAAAAGTATCACCATAATAAATACTTACCAAATTATATATATATCAGAAAATATTTTCATATAATAAATTATGTCATTTACCTAAATTCTCAAAATTATGTCATATTCCTTATTTTTTTCTAGCAATATAAATTAAATTTAAATATTAATATTAATATATATATCCAGAAAATTATTATTTATCGAATACATATATTAAGGTAAGCTTACACTATATATACTCTTTTTCCAAAAAATATAATCATATAAACATATTTTCTGAAAATAAACATAGGTATGCATATTTATTTTCTAAAGATGTAATACATCCCCAAACAATTATATTATCAATATAATAATCTTTTTCCCGAAATATTACTTAGGTATACCATATATATATTTTTGGTAAAGCATTTTCACTATATATATCCTTAAAGACATTTACCATAATCATGTTATAATTACCTTGATTTCTTGAAAATATTATATCAAGTAGTTACTTCTTTTATTTCTACAAAGTATAACCATATACCATATTTTTATACTTTCCAGAAAAAATTACAATTCGTAATATATATTTTTTTACATTTCCAGAATTATATATATACATTTATTCTTCTTTTTTTTTTAAATTAATTCGGACTAGGCCTTGAACAGTGGCCCGTTATCTGCCCATGTCCAAGCCCAACCAGCCCAGGCCCAATTGTACAAACCCAAGCCCAACCCAACTCACATCCATACCCATCCGACCCGGGTCAACCCGCGACCCAACAAAAAGGAACGGGTCAGGCTCGACCCATCCGGGTCGAAATCCCCACAACGGGTCTGCTCACCTCGGGGGTTGCAGACGGCGGCGGCGCGACGGAGAAGCAACCGCGAGGCGAGGCGCAGGACGAATCGCGAGGGGAGACGGGCTGGTGGCGGTGCAGGGCGTGCGGTAGGGAGAGCGCGGCTGCGGCGGTCGTCGAGCAGGTGGCAGTGGCGAGAGACGATCTGCAGGCGGCGCGAAAGGACAGATCTGCAGGTGCTCGTCGTCGGGTCGCTGCGAAGAGAGGAGGGAGGAGGGAATGGTGGTTGAGGTCGTCTTCGTCCGGCCGGCTGCGCTACTGGTTGAGCGCGACGGCGACGAGAGCGAGGAAAGGGTGGCGAACTGGTGGCGAGGTGGTGTTTCGTGGTGGCGGCCGGGGGTTGGTGAGGTGGCGGTGAAGGTGGTCTCGGGTTTGGTGGTGGCGTGTTTGTTTTTTTTGTTTTTTTTTTTTATTTCTTTTTCTGGTTTGAATTGCAGGGAAGAAACTGGCAGAGGAAAAAGAAATGGTACTGGCTATTTGCAGTGGTGGTTGCACTGGTATTGGGCAGTAGATAGTTTTGCAGGTGAAGATGAAGTTGGCAGAGAAGAAATGGTGTAGGCAGCAAATAATGCAGGGAAAAAGAAGAAAAGGCAGAGTCACGGGCAGCATAGGTAAGTCACAGGTGTAACAGGGAAAAGGCGGCTGCGTGACTCAATCATGCAGTCGTGTCCCGTCCGGACCAGAAAATATCCGATATACCCCATTACCTTAATTTCTGGTTCGTAAACTCGAGGTTAAACCTGACTTTTCTTAAGATTCCTGGACCCGAAAAAATACCAACTCTGGTCCGAAAAATCGGCAGAAAAATCAGGAACGTGGGGTAAGGGTCAATTTCAGAATTCAATGCATAATTTACCCTGAAATAATTACCCAATATTAATTTTATAAGGTAAATTACTGTACAAAATTTTTTTACAGTCCCGGTAAAAATATAAATTTTACCCGAGCCGTTACACCAACCAGCGACAAAGATGATAAGGATAGAGAAAAATAGGAAGAACTAGACATGAAAGCGGCAAGTCAAATTCGCTTATGCTTAGCTAAAAATGTTATTGCAAATGTGATTGGATTGTCTATAACAAAGGAGTTGTGGGAGAAACTTGAAGAACTGTATCAAACCAAAAGTATTTCAAATAGGCTATATTTGAAGGAGCAATCTCATAAATTGCACATGGATGAAGGTATACGCATTTCTGATCATCTTAGTATTTTGAATGGGATTGTTTCTGAATTGGAATCTATTGGAGTGAAAATTGATGATGAAGACAAGGCACTTCGGCTCATCTGGTCTCTTCCAACTTCCTATAAGCACATGCAACCCATTTTAATATATGGGAAGGAAACTATGATTTTCTCAGAAGTAACGAGCAAATTGATTTCTGAAGAAAGGAGATTGAAGAATGGAGATGAAAAGTCTCAAGAAAATTCAGCTCTTGTTGTTAAAGGAAAATAGAAGCAGCAGAAAAGCTCTAAGAAGAAAGTCACCTGTTGGAATTGTGGTCAACCGGGACATGTTAAAAATAAATGTCCAAATAATGGGGCTAGTTCGGCTGAAAGCTCCAGAGGAATTGCTGCCAATATCGCCCTTGAAGAAGGGGATGATATCTCTTTGTAAAGAAATATGAAAATCCTCATGGCATGAATGCTACTCTTTTAAATTGTCATGGAAGAGGATGTTAATTGGTAGCTGGTCCTCAGGTCTGCACATAGGCATTGGTTGACAAGTGATACAAAGTGTGTGGTAAAAAGTATGTCGATGGCTAATGAACTCTCAGGAAGTCAAAAAGAGAGTTGCACCATAAGTTATTAGCAGGTTTTTTCGACATGTGCTGAAAATGAAATTCTTGAAATTGGGAAAAGATTTCAAGTGAAAATTCCTGGATTGATGGAATTCAATCTAGGTAGATGTACTCTTTATGGTGGGAGTATGATAATTCTTGATATTAGAATTATGATTGTCGGTAGTAGACAATGTGAAGGATGTAGCTGCACATGGTTGACCGAGTTTGAAATCTGTAGTTATGAAAAACGCCAAGTACAATTCAGTCCAAGGTGGAGATTGTTAGGTAATTGGACTGAGTTGCTAGTCTACACGTTTTGGTAGCAGCCAAAGAAGAATTAAAAAACCAAAGAAGAGTTAGGCAGCAGACTTGGTTGAACGAGTTGGCGTGGCACACCAAATTTGACAAGTTGTATTTGAAAGCTGGCAACTTTGGACATGATTTGGAGGCCTATATAAGGAAGCTTAGTTTCTTGGTTTTAATCATCCATTCAACATATATTTTCATATACAGTTTGAGAGATTTAGAGTTAATTCTCTTGGAGATCTTTCTGGATGGTATGATTAGAAAATGAGTGTGTGAGAAAAAAAAAATTGTGTATTATATGGTGTAAAAATTTTCATATAGTGAATATTTTTCTGGTGGCCCGTGGTTTTACCTCCAATTTGGGAGTTTTCCACGTTAAATCTTTGTGTTGTTATTCTCTTTATATTTCTTTGTCATTTTCTACTTGAGGGTGATCTGGTGGGGCGGAAAAAATAGTCGTTTTTTTCCCAACAGTAGTATGCTAGAAATTATCAGGTGGACATATGATGTGACAGAGCGGATTTTGATGCATTAATGTGGGTGGAAAATCATGTTAGGGCATGTGAGTTTGCTTCGTAATATATAAGCTAACTAACTTGCTATTTAGTTTTTTTTTTTTATTGAAAACGGTATTATATCCCATCCATCTGGAATATACGGATCGAGGAGCTCTTATCTACCCTTGCCAAACTTGAGCTGGTAGCTTTCTATTTTGTTGCCGACTACCCTTCTTTTTTTTTGTTCTTTTTTACAGAGCAAGTCGTGTCCTGCCAAACCTTTTTCATTTTGATAAAGCTTTGGAGGAGGGAGGTAAGAATTATCCGTGTAATTATGTGGTAACATGGCATTTTAAGGAGTGCAATTTATTGATTTTTCTTCCTGTGGTAGATCAAACCTGAGGTCGTATTTAGAATTGAAGGTCTTCTCTCGAGTTCCATGCCACTCGTAGCCTATATTAAAAAAATACTAATAATTGACCAAAATTGATGGATCTGGGTCCTTCCACATGTAATGTAATGGAAGAAAACTCTAAAGGCTTGGAAAAATTAATAATGGGAGTAGCTCATTGCGTTAAAAACTTGAAAACTTGGCGATGGAGGCAATTAAATCTTAATCAATGGAAGAAAGCAACACGAAAGCAACTGGCTACAAGGAAAAAAAAATAATAATCAAATTTCAGAAGATTGTAGCCACCGGGAAAGTAGTCTTACATTACATCTATATTATAAATTAAAGGATTTGATTAACAGGCAAAAAACCACAGAGTCAGTCAGCCATTAAATCAATGACGCATGTGAGGCGGTACCTTTGACCCAGTAAGAATAGAATCGGTTTGATGTCTTCGTTTAGATTCTTAGGCAGCCCAAAAAAGATAAATAGTACCACCAAGCCCCGTGAAACTGGCCCAGTTAGTTTGGCCAATTTCAAGTCCTTAATTAACTACAAATAATGTAAATTCTCAAAAAAAAAAAAAACTACAAATTTTGTACCTGGCTCTCAGCCTTGAATAAATATCATTATCATTAACTGCCATATAAACCGTTCAAAAAATAAAAATAAACCACTGCCAATTAAAAGATCAAATGTTTAGGAACCACAAATCAACAAGGAGACACCAGAAGAAAGGGATCCACATTTTGCACATGTAGCTCTGCCCTCTGCTATTAAATGAAACATAATTCTTGGCCTAATATCAGCCTTTTATTTATCTATCTCGGGAAGGATAATGAGAATTAAATGAGTCTTGTACAGCACACCAACCTTCCCTTATTTGCTTCATCTCACTACGTCACTGCAAATAATTAGTTGATTACCATATTTAGAGATACCCAGCCAACTCTAGTTAGGTCGGTCAATCCATACTGATCCTGCTGTGCTGGAAGCCTAAAACACATGGTGTTTAATATATATTTGATAATATATACAACAAGCAATCTGACATCAAAACATATCTCCTCATATGTCAAAACCATCCTGTAATAGTTTTTTCTTTTCCAAAATATCCCCCACCAAACAACTTGACAAAAGAAATTGTAATAAACAAATAAAACCCTTTAGTTGCAGAACATAAAGAACTATCCTGGCCTGGTGTGGCCGGAGATAATTAAAGAGGAAGCACCAGAGCAGAGTACAGTAGAGATAATTATCATGTGTCCTATGTGGTACAGCACCCCAGCTTTCCGGTGGCCGGCGTTTGGGTTGTCTCTACCCACAACCAGTTTTCGGTGGTGGCCTTCAGGGTTTGATCTTTCGTATTTCACTGCAGGGTGGAGTATGCAGAGCTTCAGGTGGCTGGAGTTTTCCAAGCTGCTCCACAACACCTGGAAACAATACCACAACCTCAGAGAACGAAATCGAAGGTACGATACAATGATAAAGGACAAGACACCCACATGAGAGACTTAAGAAAAAGAGTCAACGAGTTTTTAACAGTTAAGAAACACATGTATGGTACACGTCAATCGATCCATTTCCTTAATAATGCTCAAAACTAATGAATACGAAATTAATAACCATAAGAGTTCTGATACTCACCTTTGTTAGTAGTTGCTTCTGTGGTCTGATCAAATTTCTTGTCATGTCTGTCTCACTTAATCTTCAAATATTCCACCAGTCATCACTTAACTTAATGAATTATACGCCTTGCAAGCTAGACTGAATATTGTCTGGTTCATCATCTTTTGTTTCTTCTGTTGCAAATGATCGCGTTGATCATGGATGTCAAGTATGTTACATCAGTTGGACAAGAATTAATTTGTCATATCAGTACTGAAGCCTTCGCATCCTGAAATTTGTTGTTCAAATTTTGTGATCCAGTTTCATATTTTTCCTGTTTGCACGTGTATCCATCTCAAACATTGACATTTCAATCATAATATGGTTCTTCTACTTGATATAATCAAGTTGATAATAAGAGAAGCCAATCAATCAAGCTCCCCGGCAGTTTCTTGTATTACCATCAGTTGAACAAGTACTAACTAGCATTGCTGCTGCCTATACACCATTTAATAACTAGCTTACAAACTTGAATTGTGTTGTAAGATTGTGCATTCAAGCGTTCCTCTGCTGCAGTCTTGTCATGCCTCTGGCATCCTAAAATTTGTTGTTCGAACTTTGTCCGCCACAAATGAAGTTATACTGTTACTTTTCTGTGTGTTAGGAAAGGAAAGACAAAAGGAACCGCTGCTATTTCCTTTCAATGATCATAATTTTTGAGGGCCTACGATTTAGTGATTCCAAAAGCTATAATAACATGGGGTCACTCACTAGTGTCTGAAGATACATATCTCCATTATAAATCTTTCTTACTGGTTGTCCGATTCCCATTTGTTGTTGGACTGGACCGGACGTGCCTGCCGAGTGCAGATGCAGGACCAATAAGCTAGAATAAGCTACCGGGCAAAGTGGAGAACAGCATTAACTTTTCTTACCTTTAGCTAAATGATTCTTTTTTGAGTTTGGATTCCCAGTTAGCTGATGGCCATAGGTTTGCTTTTAGTATGTTGGTCTCTCGTTCGCTTAAAACGTTAGGTTAATTACTCAATAATTTTTTCTTCCATGAGGTATTCATGACGTCTAGGCAGACAAGGGTCTCCACTATGGTCTAGTGGGCAGGCTCTTCTATGAAGAGGGTTTAACGGCAAGATGTATTTGGTATTGACCGGGCTGGATCATATAGAAAGGATGATGACACCAGTAATGCCTTTATTTAAAAAAAAAAATTATTTATCCTTATCTCATTTTTAAATGGTAGATTTATGGACTGGATTAACTTCATAATAGGCCCAAGGCTATATAAAAGCAGCAGCAATGCAATATCAAATCACCGCCGAAACACCTTAAGCCTAGCTAGCATTCTCTAATTTGGAAAGCAAACATGCATGTGATTCCACAAATAACACTACACAATGTTTTTCTTCGCTACAAAGCATTCTCTAATTTGATCAGTCTCTGTTTGTGAAGTCATAATATTGTTTTGGTTATGGTGACATCCTTCCTTAAACATCGTACTTTTTAAGTTAGGACAATAAGCTTCGGTCGTGATTTAATGGAACATTACATGGGTTGACATCAACCCAAGATAGTCAAATTGGTAACAAACATGACCATTGTTCTATACAGTATATATAAGCGTACGTGTTGATATCGATCTGGGGGGAAACTCATACAATTATTGGAAAAGGTTGCAGGAGGAAACTTCCGATGTGAAATAATAGTTTATCACTATTGTGAGACTCTTCTTGGTTTATTTTTTCGAAAAACAAATGCCATTTTTTTTATGCTAAAAACTATAATTCGTTGAGTAAATGTGGATAATTTTGAAGTGGATGGATAGCAGGATTGAAGGTAATTGACAACTTCTACATAATATTTTTAAAACCGATGATTGATTCAATTCTTTTTGGCTTATATATATAAACAAATTTGATTTTTTTTTCTTTGTATTCTTTATTTTTATCACAAATACATTAAAGCGTATGGCAACTAGGTTTCAATGTTTTTTAAAATTTTATAATTTAAGCAAACTAGAAAGTAATATTTCATGTTTGCATTTTTCTTAATTTCTTAATTATAGTTAATTTGTCCATGAGAGTTGGCTTTATTATACATGTGTCACACTTATAAATATAATACACTTCTCTCACAATCCCTACCATTTGTCCTATTAATTCTAATTCAAATTTTTGTTAACAGAGTAGCAATTCTAATCTAGTTGTTACCGAAATTGCTAGGGATGTTGGGATCATTTTTACTAAAATAGCACTTGTCTCATAGCTATCCATCATTCTAATTTACTAATATTTCACTTTTATCACACAATCAACATACCAAATATATTATTAGTATCATAGAGAATTTGGTAAGACAATCTCAATCGCATCCCCACCTGCTATAGTCTGCATCCGCACCATTATCCTCAAGTGACATTGCCATATAAATTCACTTTCCAAATTAGCACAAGATAATATATACATACATATGCATTCGGGTCAACTTTTAAAGAAACCAAACGTTCGTATAAATGCAGCAGCAGTGCATTACCTCCAATTCCAAAACACCAATCAACATGAAATCAATTTCCAACATTTCCTTGTTCCTTGTTCATGCAGTTCTAATCACCATATCCCTATTAAGCCATTGCAGTAGTGTGGTGAGATGTGATGAGAATCTGATAGAACAAACATGCAGGAAAACACCACACCCCGCTCTTTGTATCTCTTCTCTCAAATCAGACCCTCAAAGCTCCACTGCAGACCTCAAGGGGCTAGCAGTGATCATGATATACGTGGTCAAGGCCAAAGCTGGCGAAACTTCGCAAGTTATCAGAGAGCAGCTTAAAACCAAGCCGGAGCTGAAGCTAGCCTTGATCAATTGTGATCACAATTATGATGATATTCTAATAGCATATATCCCATCAAGCATCCAGGCTGTGCAGCTAGGTGACCCTGAATTTGGCGAAACTGGCATGGCTTTTGCTGCCATTGAGGCCAGGTCTTGTGAGAATGGCTTCGGTGGGAAATCAACGATTACTAGTGCCAACCAGTTTGTGCATGACACCTCTAGCATTGCTTCTGCCATTGCTAAGCAATTGGTGCCTTATAATAATAAACAGTAATTAAGTGCATTTTCAGTTTTTGTTTATTAAATCATAATTTTGTTTTGGTTCTCATGACAACGTTCCTTAAACAGATACTTTTTAAATTTGGACATAAGGCTTGGCTCGTGATTTAATGGATCAGTACATAGAGTGAGATGGACCCAAGAGAGTCAAATTGGTAGTAGTAACAAACGAGACCATTTTAATTGTATATATATATATGCCTGTTGATATCAATCGGAGGGAAACTCATATAATTATTGGAAAGGGTTGCGGGAGGAGATTTCCAATGTGAAATAAATGACAGACCCATCTTCATTCTAAAGAAAAAAAAAAGAAGAAGAGAGACTCACTTTTTTTTTTTGTTTTTCGAAAAACAAATGCTAAAAGATAAGTTGTATAGGCATGAATGGATTTTTTTTTGGGGTAAGAAGCCTTTATATTCCAGGAATTTCCAACTTGTTTAGTTACAGCAACGTAATATTTTTTTAATAATTTTTTCTTAATATTTTTAAAACCAATGATTGATTCAATTTTTGACTTAGGAAAAGAAACTTGAATTTTTTTAATGGCGTAAAAACAAATACGGTTTTTGGAATCAATTTTTGACTTATAAAAAGAAACTTGAATTTTTTTTTAGTCGCGGGAAAAAAATCAGGTTTTTAAATCCTACACAATCCAAGTAGTACATCTAAATTGTGTACATCTAAATATTATGGGGAAAGTGGAAAAGTGGAAGACCACGTTTTGAAATTTGAAATCAAAGATCTAAAAATAGCACGTAATATTAAATGAGAAGGGAATGAAACGACGCTGTTCTCGAGTTAGGGTTTAAATTAATTATTATTAATTACTGGCACAATAGAATAGGGCGGTGCCAGCCACCAGACCAGTAAGCGTTCCTCTGCCCTACACAGAGTGCTCTCTCTTCCGCTGCTGCTGTATAGTGTGGTTCCGTGCTCTCTGTTTGACGACGCCGCCGCCGCAGCCTCCCCAAGGTCAGTATCAAAGATTTCTCCTTTTTCTTTGTTTTTTCTCTTCAGCGTTTGATAGCGAGTAGTTTTATTAATGTGCTTTGTGTTTTGGGTTTTGTGTTAGTGTCGGTGAGGAAGTTGTATTCTATGTTGTGGTCTTGATTGTTTATTTATCGGTGGATGACGATTTTGTTTCTCTTTGCTTTTTTGCATTAGGGTTTTGAAGTTTTTGTTTTTGGTTTGCTCTTTCATTAGGGTTCAAAGTTTTTCTTTTTCTTCGGTTTTTAGTGATTTGGGTTTTTTCTGTTTTTCTTTACTTTAGTTTGTGAGTGAGCTTTCGATTAATGGCGCCTAAACGCAAGCCTCCTGTTGAAGAACCGCTTCCTGCTTCTTCCTCCGAGGTAGAGGAAACCGCCTCTAGCAGCGAAGGCGAAGAAGAAGAAAACGATTTTGAAGAATCTTCTGATGAAGAACAGGAAGAAGAGACAAACAAGAGCGCCCAAGCCAAGCAACCCCAAAGGAAACCCGAAACAGAACCACACGGTGAGTCTGAGTCTGATGAGTCCGAGTCCGGGTCCGAATCCGATGCTGATACTGAACAGCACGAATATACCATCAAGCCTGTTGCTTCCAAGCCCATTGAACAGGCCAAGTCAAAAGCCAAGATCCCGACCTCGCCACCCCCGGTGAAACAATCCCCTGCTTCGCCAACCCCGGTGAAACATTCCCCTGCTCCTAAGCGTGGCGCCCAGGCGGAGGCCACAACTAAAGAATCCAAGAGGGCAAAGAAACAAGTGGCTCTGGCGAACGGCGAGCAAGCTGAGGATGAGACCAAGACAAACTCGTCTCAGCGGGTCTGGAGTGATGTTGACGAGATTAATTTGCTGGAAGGACTCATTAGGTTCAAGAAGGAGAAGGGGATTAGCGACAGCAGCAGCCTTGCCAAGAATATGGATTTGTTCTTTGAATTTATCAAGAAGAAATTGCATTGTGATGTGTCTATTAGCCAGTTGAAGGAGAAGTTGGTTAGGCTCAAGAAGAAGTACCTGAATGATAAATGGAGGACCAGTGAGAAGCCACGCGAGCGTCAAGTTTATGACTTGTGCCAGAGAGTTTGGGGGGACCTTGTGGAAACCAACGGGAAAGCTGGTCAAAGCAGCAGCAAGATTGGAGAGGCAAAGGCAAAGGCAAAGGTGGAGCCATCAAAGATGGATTTAGATATGGATGTTGATCAGGGCACAGGTCCCAAGCAGGTGGTTGGGAAGGTCGACGTGAATGCTTTGAGTTGGGGTGAAATGGAAGACTTTGTCATGAAGAGAGGTCTGGAATTTGCTGAGGTTGAAGAAAAGGCTGAAATGGAAGAGAGGTGGAAGAACCTGCACATGAAGGGCTTGCAGTTGGTCGTGGAGAAGGCTGAATTATTGAACAAGCAAGCAAAGATTGCTTTGGCAGCCTATCGTGCTGGAAAGTATTGTCGAAAATAGTCCACTTTTGTCATCAAAATAAAAAGAGAGGGAAAGACGACGCGGAAGAGTTTTTTGGTTTTGGTCGTTTAACACAGTTGTTAAGGTGTATTAGTTTCAGTTTTTTGTGTTTGGTACTATCTGAAACTAATGGTGTCCTTTTGCTACAGCTCACCAGGATATTCTTGCGAATTGTAGTTTTAATGGTTTACCAGTTCTTATCAAGTATTATAGTTTTAATATTCCAGTAGTTTTTAATGATGGCAAGCATTTCCTCTTTCTTACTAACCTGGCAATGCTATCTATTGTTGGAGGCTGGTTGCGGTGTGTTGCTAGTTGCTTTTTTCTTTTTGATGTAGATGAATAATTTTTGTTACATTCCAACATTAGATTGATTGGTATGACTGCTTGCTGAATTCGTCTCAATCAGTTTTCAAATACACATGGACAGTATTTCGTAGCTTCAGACCAGATATTTTGTAGGTGTTTTTTTGTTAATATGTCTGCCATTCTGCTTGTTCTGCTTATGACTAAATAGTAATTGAATGAAACTCCCGCAAGACTCCTTCCTTTGTAGCTTAATAAGTTGGCTGGTTGGTTGCTGAATAAGTTTGTAGCTCACGATGATAGTTGGCTTCTTCCTTCTGTATTGGTTGGTGAATTTGTTTTATTGTTAGCTAAACTAAAAAACTAGCCTTGATAGTTCAATTCAAGCCTTCAAACAACAGAATTATAGGTCATTTGCCAACGGCGTTGAATCTGTTAATTTATCCAAATAGGCTGTCCAGGTCAAGTTGTAGAAACCAAAGCGAAATCTTGTAGCAGTAAGTTACAGAATAAATGAACAAAATGCAACCATTCTGTGAAATCTGAATATCTATCTACCCCTTGCCTTGCTTGTGACTCTGCAGTTTCATTGAATGGAGGATTTTAGAATTAGGATAATTTCCAGGATTAAGAATCCTGCAGATGGCATTTGGTAAAATATATGTATATTAAGGTGCTTATGTTTATTTCTATCTCTTTCAATGTCTATTCAGTAATCACCAAGAATTGGAATGGCTAGATGATTGGCCATTGTGCTGGCTAAAATTATTGTTTTATATTAACAGCGAAATGCTTCCTTTGGTTGGATCCTTGGGCTGTTGTAGGATAGCCTGGGTTTTTGAATTGGACGAAATATTGTTAACCATGCACTCTTGATTTACAGCTGCTTATATTAACCTTGCACGCTTCATTTTATGGGTGTTATCAGTAATACTTCCCTTCCAGTAAGCTTCCATGATGAAGTTGTTGGATGC
The DNA here is from genome assembly GCA_028386065.3 of Turnera subulata. Classification (NCBI taxonomy): domain Eukaryota; kingdom Viridiplantae; phylum Streptophyta; class Magnoliopsida; order Malpighiales; family Passifloraceae; genus Turnera; species Turnera subulata. The sequence goes on from JAKUCV010002356.1 coordinate 48,281, forward strand.
TCATTGGAAGTAGGTTTAAATTTGTCTTTGTTATAAAAACGTGTTAAAAGTGGAGTCACTGTGCGTGACTATTCCACCAACCTTTGTATATATATACATGAGTAACAAAGGAATAAAATTAGACGGAAAATACCCAGCTCTTCTATCCTTCACCGGCAGTC